>JAUTBS010459644.1:0-14900 GCA_032361285.1 Aequorea victoria | reverse complement strand
AGAGGTACTGCGACAATAATATCAAAAAGAGAGAGTTCTGAATTAGGGACTTGGTCCTTTGAAAGGTCTCCCTCGCTACTAAAGATCCCCGAGAGGACAAGTTAGGCCCAAACTGGAAAGGTTCATACCAAGTGGAAGATCAAGTGAGAACCGGGGTATACCGACTAAAAGACGCGACCGGGAGAATACTTCCACATGCATGGAATATCGAGCACCTCAGGAAGTACTACCAGTGAGAAAGTATGTAAAATGACAGTAATAAAAGTATCCTCTTTTTCATATGTCTTCATGCTTTCATAAAATCGCATACTTATCAAAATTCAACAGTCCAGGTCACTTCAGGACCTGGTTGACCCAATTATAATTGGATCGATTTAAGGTATCCAATCGAGGCCTGAAGACTCAAAATTCAATAGTCCAGGTCACTTCAGGACTTGGTCAGCCCAATTGTGATTCGATCGATTTAAGTTATCCAACCGAGACCCGAAGACTCAAAATTCCACAGTCCAGGTCACTTCAGGACCTGTCGACCCAATTATAGTTGGATCGATTTAAGGTATCCAACTGAAGCCCGACGACTCAAAATTCAACAGCCCAGGTCACTTCAAGACCTGGTCGACCCAATTGTGGTTGGATTGATTTAAAATATCCAACCGAGACCCAAAGGATCAAAGTTTAACGTTTCAGGTCACTTCAGGACCTGGAGGCCCAGATGGGGTTGGATCAATTTAAGGTATCCAACCGAGA
Organism: Aequorea victoria; assembly: GCA_032361285.1. Taxonomy (NCBI): domain Eukaryota; kingdom Metazoa; phylum Cnidaria; class Hydrozoa; order Leptothecata; family Aequoreidae; genus Aequorea; species Aequorea victoria. The sequence goes on along the minus strand of JAUTBS010459644.1, from coordinate 14,153 downwards.
TTCAAAAATTCAAAGATCAATGTCCAGATCACTTCAAAATCTGGTCGGCCATAAGGCAAATAGGTCATCTAAAGGACCCAACAAAGCCCGCGAGAAAAGACCAACCGAAAGACCAGACACTTGGCAATTTTAATTGCCCAGGAAACTGGCCGGAACAAAGGAAGGGCTACCAGAGAGCCCGACCGAGGGACCCAACACTTAACGAAATAATCAAGATGCAAGAAGACATTCATTCAGAAGTATAGTGAAAACATCCAAAATTTATAAAGATAGAAAAATTATTTTTACAACGAAAAAAAAAAGGAAAAAATTACAACAAAAAGATCAGGCCATGGGAGGTGGGGCGTCCTTTCCTTCATCAGTCGAAGGTCCTTCGGCCTCTTCATCATCGTCCCAGAAGTCGATCTCCTTGAAAGCTGCAGCAACCCGAGTCTTCATCGCATGAAAACCACTGGCATAGAACTCAGTGGTCTCGATGTTGAATTCCTCTGAAGCCTTGAACTCCTCGATCGCCTCCGCCCTAGCCTGGGCCAGTTTTGCCAAGGCCTCATTCGCCTGGGCCTCGGCACGAGTTGCCCTCCTCTCAGCTGCGGCGCAGGCAGCCTCCACCTGCTCGATTTTTTCTTTGGCTATTCTCTCTGTCGCCTTCCTCCCCTGCTCGATGAGGGCCTTCTCCTTTTCTGCCTGGCCCCTCAGCCTCTCCGCCTCCTGGGCCCGGGTCTGAACCTCGTCGACTTCGGCTTGATTTTTTCTCAACCCCTCGGTCAGTCTGGCGACCTTCACCTCCAGGGCCGAACATTTCTTAACCTCAGTCGTGAGCTGAAGTTCGCGCTGATAGCAGCGGCCTGCTATCACAAACACCCGAGCGCAGGACTACAAAAACAAAAATCAAACAATTATTAGCCACAAAAATATGAGCAAAAAAAAAAAGAGATCAAGAAATCAAGACATTACCCGAGTGAGGTCAAGGAACATGTCCTTGGCCAGGAGAGCGGTCCCGGACAGCGAAAGATGATAATTCTCCAACAAAACCAAACATCCTCTCCCGAGCAACTTTGATGTTGGTCAACACCTCCTCAGGAGGAACCGAGGAAGAGCAGGGCCTCAAAGGGATGGCTTTTGGCCCTGCTAGAAGAGTAGGGGCAGGAAGGGCTGGAGCAAGAGGAGTGATGGATTCTTGAAGGGCAGTCGGGCGAGGGTCAGAGGAGGCCCCCAGCACGGGAGTGGTCTTGGGAGGAGGACGCTTCTCGGTGTCGAGCTCCACCACCTCAGTCTCCCGCGCCCGAGGAGCTGAGAGAGTTATTCTTTTAGCTTCTTCGAAAGTGAACCCCCTGCCTCACCAGAAAGCCGAGCCTTCACCTTCTCTATTCTCGCTTTCTCTGGTCTTCTCGGCATTCTTGTTCAAAAAGCACAGAGGTAGCATTAGGAACAAAAATAATAAGAGATAAAAGACAAACAGTAAAAGAGTTTGGCTTGAAACAGAAGGAAGAAGATTCTCACTCGGGCTATCCGTGCTAAGCAGCCAAGCACTCAACTTCTGGGGGGTCACCAGAACGCTGAAAGATCTATCCCCAAACTCTCTGGCAGCTTTAACCCTGGTTTTGACCTCATCATCCACCAAGGGCTCGGCAGCGATGTCCCCTGGCTGAGGGCACCCCCAGTAGGGGATAATCCGAGGAGTGTTGGGGCTTACTTTCTCCCAAGGCTGGAATTCCTAACCTTCCCCCGAAATGAAGAAATATCGTTCATTCAAGTGTTTATTGGAGGAGGAACAGCCCAGAACAAGCACTCGGTCGTTCGACCAAGACTGGAAAAAATACCACCCAGACTGCTTCTCCTTAGGTTGGTAACAGTAGAGAAACTCATCCACAGTAAGGTAGAATTTGCCCCGCTGGCCTCTTTCCACAGAATAATAGCCTCAAAAAGAATCCTCCAGGCGTTGGGCATTAGTTGCCCCGGAGATAGACCTAAAAGATCCAAGAGCTCTCGGACGAAGCAAGGAAAGGGCAAACGCAAACCAGCCGAGAAGGCATGTTTATATAAACACACTTCTCCGAGCGAACGGGAACAGGCTCGGTCGTTCAGGTCAGGCACCCTACAGACTATTGAAGAAGAAATAAAGAAAGTCTCGCGCAAGCGCTCGATGTTCGAGACTCGGGAGATTGAGGCAATTGGTTCGGCGACAAAGACCTGGTCGACCTCCTCAAAGAGGCGAGCGACTGAGCCGGAGCTCTCCCCACCCACAGGTGTAAAATCCCCTCGCGCAGGGGGAGAAGTAGGGTTGGGAGCAAAGTTGGGGGCCGAGATCGTAGTCTTTGACCCGGATGGAGATAATCTGTCATGTCCTAAATTGGGAAATGTGACCGGCCATGGTTCATGGGTCTTGGCCCAACAACCAAGTAAGCCTTAATTAAAGATTAGCTAACAATATGATAAAATAATATTAATTTCCATGAATTAAATAATATCATCCAATCTCGACATAAATGGGTCAAACAGTCCAATGTATCATCACAATCATAATTAACAATTAAATGTCATAATTCTTTATTTAAAATGCGAAAGCTAAATGATAAAATATTTTAGAGGTCAAACTCCTGGATTTCACGCAGCAGTCCATCACTAGATCTCATCTCACTGAATACCTGAAATGTTATGGTACAACATCAGTATAAACTGGTGAATGAAATCATGCATAGTATAATACAGTTCTAAAACAGGGGATATAAAATAGTTTGTACACTAACATATCATGACATGGCATATACAATATAATCAAAAGAGTAAGTATATAACCCATCAATTCATCATATCTATACCACAATAATATGATAAAGGCGACATGCTCATACAAGAGTGGGAATAATCAATCCAGTACAACAGGAACAACCTGTGCATATATAAAGTATCAATGCCACATCATAGCTCAGGGCCTCTTGGCCCTTGGATCTAATATCAAACATAAAGTCACCACAGGTTGGTGCCTGGGTTTGTTCCCTATACGATTCCAGTTAAGGTCACCGGACTCACCCGAGCTGTCCCTTAATCGTTGAGTCAATTAGGGTCAACGCGAGATTCAAACCGGTTCTGTTCCCTAACTGGCCAAAGTCATCTCCGAAGAGAATTATCCCTTGAATTTTATTCACATCCCAAGAATCCTATCTCATGATGACACCATATATAATAAAGAAAATAAACTTTTTTTCATTATCTTTAAATCAGTTATGCCATGATTTGCAATAGAGTATATCATACTATTTGGTTTGAAAGCATTAAAACATATATCTTTTCTTTAAAATATTTATGTAAATGTTTTACAAGATAATGTAACGTACATGGTAATTAAAAGCATTTAAAAGAAAGAACAATTATATTTTTCCTTTGAAATAGTTTTGAGAAAGTACGGGGATTTATTTGAAAGATAAATAGCAAGAATTCATTCACCTCGAGTCCAAGCTAATCTCTAAGAATAATGTATGCAATAAATCTCAACCTGATATAATACAATGTAATAATAGAAATCATTAAACGAGGCTAAAGAACCACTTATAACTATCAAACGATCTCCTAACCCATTATATAATTTCAAGGTTTGTTTCTGTGTTCAAATGAATTCTAATTAATTTAATTTATTAATTAAATTAATTCCTAAACATGACATAAGCATTAGAATTAACTTACAGAGTTATTTTTCAAGTTCTAGGTTCAGTGGGGTTGGTGTCGACACAAAGATGTCTCACAGGGGCACTGGGTCAACACAGAAGGCCTTGTGTCGACCCCAGAGGGGTTACAGGGGCTTTGGGTCAACACCAAGTGGTTGTGTGTAGACCCAAGAAAGTCCTGGTCAAGACAAGGCAAGCTAGGTCGACCCCCAAGGGGTTTGTGTTGACACCAAGGCCTTTGTGTCGACACAAAGGTGGTTTGTGTCGACACCAAGGTGGTCTAGGCAGCCATGAGTCGACACCACCATTCTGTGGGTCGACTCAAAGCTCGGGACATCCATTACTGACTTCTGTAATTCGAGTTTTTCATGATTTCATTCAATTCTTTTCTTCTTTAATCATCATATAAGGTGTTTTAACATGTATTAGGATGATCTAAACTTATTTTATCAATCGATTACATAATATTTTAATATAATTATTTTTTGATTATGCATATATACATATATAATTGTTACTCATTTACATATATATAAGTACTGTTATATACGTATATATCTCAATATATAAGTTTTGATCTCTGTTTTCATTGATATAACATGATATAATCCTATTTGTTTACATGCTTGGGTGATCTGATCATGAACTAAATAATAATCTACAATATGATGATATATGTATATATACATATATGTTTTACTCTTACATATCTGTATCAATTATATGGTTTCAGTTCTTGGTTCATATAAATATGGTATTTTTATATCTGATTATATGCTTGATAATTTTGGATCATTAAACTAATCTAGAGTCGAACTATAGGATAATGTATTGATGCATATAACTACTGTGTATATGAGCCCAAAACAGAGTGACTTTCACTAACCTGCAATCACCAATAGTGATGAAGACAAAGGACGAGTGATGGTGATGACGATACAGACGATCGCGATGATCAATGCCAACGTCGGGTGGTGGCAGTGGTGGTTCTGTACTGTGATGGTGGTGAACAGCAGTGGCAGTGATGGTATGTGTAAAGAACAGAGAAAGATCGTGAGAGAGAGAAAGATGCAGAGAGAGTATTGAGAGAGGATACGCGAGGGTGAGGGTTCTGATGAGGGAAGGATCAATATAATAGGCAATTGGGAGCAGATTTGGTGGAGGAATCCCACAATTCTCTCCCTCAAGGTTTATCTTCCAAAACCACGTCCACCAATATAGGAAAGATAAGGCAGACTTTCCATTTAAGATTTAAGATTTCTGCTACAGCTGTCAAATAGCTAACTTCTAATTTCCATTTCTTTATTTCTTTTTCCTTGATTAATTCAATTAATTAATAATAGGATAATTTAATTAAAGTTTAAATAAATTTTTAATTAACTAACATTTTGGGAGTTACTTTAATTAATTATATTGTTATTTAATTAGTTTATTTGAATTATTGATTTAATAATTAGTGTTAAAATTTTAAAATTTACTGGGTTTTACAGCTTAGTTCAAACAAGTCTAGTCCTTCTAGTCCCCATAGATCATCTCTTGTTACTTTCTCTATTTTGTGTTGGTTCCTGGGTGGTCTATGCCGGCTTCTAGCTTTCCTTCTGGGCCCGAGCTTTGTTCTTTCTCTACCTCTTGACAGTTTATTTCTTCCGCGACCCACAATTCTTCATCTCTCCAACTGTTATCGACCCCTGAGTAGTCCCAAATATTGTTATCACGAATGAAAAGGTCTAGAATTCCCTCTCCTTCTTTAGATGTGATATCTAGGTTGGCATTCTATTTACCTTTAATCATAGTTTTGTTCTCGGCAGTTTTGATATTAGTGGGCCATATTCCTGTCGCAATGTCGGGTTCCTTGTTGGCTTTCTTGCTCCCCGGTTTATTTGATTCTCGGCTTTTCTTAGCCCCAGCTTAAGTCTGGCTGTTAGACTCATTCTCGAGTTCTGATCCCGAATCTTTCCTAAATGTTGGTGCTGTTATTAACTTTTCTCCTATTTGTTCTTCTATTCCCGTTCTTACTTCTTCTTCTGTCTCTGCTTCTTTTTTTGGTTTTGTTTCTGGTTCTGGTTCTAGTTCTGGTCGTATTTTTTGTTTTGGTTCTGGTCTTATCCCTGCTTCTGTTCCTTTCCTGAATCTTATTCCTGATTCTGTACTCTATGGGTTCCCCTCCGATCCCTCTTTCGGTTCATTTGTGTCCTCTTATTCTACATTGTTATCAGGTATGGTGCAAGAAGTAGAAAGGTCATCATCATCGGGGTCGTTCCAACCCTCACTTCTATCTAATTCGTCGTCTCTGCATTCCTCTCATGACTCGTCTGACGAGAACCAACAATCATTGTCAGTGTTTACGTTAGGGTCGTAGAAGGCAAACTCCACGTGTACCTCATTATTTTCTACCATATTATTCCATTCCTCTAGCATTTTTTCTACATCATCCAGCTCTTCTAAGTCATTTTCCTCTACGTACAAAGTCTCCTCTACGTCTAGAGAGGACAAAAAGTTCCCTTCTGGGAGAGGTGGCCTTGGTCTGACGGCCCCTTCCGGGCAGATGTAGATGCTGGGATCATAGCAGGGTGAAGCTGTTTGGATATGGTTTATGTTCCAAGGGGGTGGGTTCATGTGATTCGGCAGTGGATTGGTAGTAACGTTAGGCTTGGCCACCGTTGCGGGTGGGATCACCTTGTTATCAATCAAATCTTGAATCCTATGTCGAAGCTTCATATAGTATTTCATGGCATGCCCAAACATCTTATGGTATTCACAGTACCTAGCAGGGTTGTAACTGGCTCAGAGTGGATTGGGAAGAGATATTGGTTTGAGGGGCCTTATGTGCCCTTTCTCTACCAACATCGAGAATGACACGGACAGCAGAACACTTAGCTCATTGAATACTCTCCAGACAAATGGGCGCAAAAATTCTGGTCTAGTCAACCCTGGTTGTGAAGCCCCAAAAATTTGATTCGTCAAGAGACGTAATTATAGTACATAGGGTTATTCCGACCTTCAAACATCAACCCTAATTTAATATTTATCATACGATAGTAATGTTCTCATTTCCACACATTCCACAACCTGTTTAAAGATTACATTACATTCCCACAAGACTTGAAAAGAATTACAAAAATATAATTCTCCTGGCACAGATGCCGCATGATCAAGTGAACCATGGCTCTATGTATTCGTTAGCGGGATCTTCGGTCATCGTCACTTCTTCAAATCCGGGCATGAAACGCCATTAGCTGCAAAGCCTAGAAAGAAATCCCCAAACCCAATATTTCTAACACATAATACAAAGCAACAACATATGATAAAGTATGATATGCATGTTAATGAAACTCTGATTCACGACAAGGATTTCTTTACACCTAAAGAATCACACAACCCAACCACACATCCTATGACTTCTAAAACATAACACCCAGAGAGTCACGATCCGGTTCCCCATTTGCAGACTATGAATCACAGCGAGCAAGTGCTCGAACTGGCTCATAAAGGTCCCCGGCTAGAACCAATCTTAAGACCTTCCTTGTTACACCATGACCCGTAGCGAGTGACGCACTCCACTAGTTCATGAATGCCCCAAGGGAGGTAGAGCACAGCCAGGCTCAAAGTCTGAACTCAGTTTGTTGCCGACCTTACCCCGAAACCACCTCCCTCACAAGTCCTAACGAGTCTACTGTTTCATAGGTCTGACTCGGTGCACCATAATAATAACCGTACCCATCACGAGGTTACAACATGGAAGGGAATACCACCCAATCCATCAACAAGAAACATACCCAAGTAACAAACCATGTGAACTTGTCCAACACAACAACATCTCATCAATAGCCAAACCTAGCCAAGCTAAACACAAGGTGTATACCCCCACCCAAGACTCAGGTCATGCATGAGAGATGTTACAACACAAGGCTAAGCTCAAAAATTTCTTAACGTAGTCATAAAACTCATTCATTCCCATGGATATTGAAAAGAAGTCAACATGTCATAAGAGTAGGTAAGGACTTAAATATCACATTTCCGAACAAATTATAGAATTCCAGAATCTGCCACAGTACTTTAAAAATATCCCATCTTATTGGGAAATTCTTAGGATTTACAGAGAGCTAGATTATTGTGTTATCTAAACTTTTCATGAAGTAACCGAGAACTGATTGTGAAAAGAAAAAGGCTTCAAAATTCAAACCACAAACTCTGTCGAAAAAGGAGCTTGTTTGGGAGAATTAGGATATCTCAAATTATACTCAACAAAAGTGAGTTCTTTGAACTTTGACTGAAACTAGACGCATAGACCTTTCTTTGGATATGTGGCTCATCTCAAGACGATGTTTATATAGTATTCTACAAGAGTTTAAAGTTGGATGTTTTTTCTGGCTCACTGTCACAAAAACTTTAAAAATGGGATAGGGGTTCCCAAATACAGTTTTGGGTCCAGCCAAGAATCTGTTAGGGCTATATACTAAAAGTTGTACCTTTTTGTATATATTAAATATTGTTTATTCAATAAATATTTATTTTTAATGAGAATCTAAATCAGAATGAATGATTGTATATATTATTTTATATTTATGCCAGTTTGTCCATTTATTTGTATCGAGTATTTGATTCGTTATGTAGAGTTTGGCTTACATATGGAAGATCAAATCATAGGTTCTGACAGAATAATATTTAATTAAAACTCACAGTCTAGATGAAATTGGACAAACTATTGGAAAAACTGTAATACATTATTTTAGTAAGCTTGTCTTGACTACGGTGAACGGTTTGAATTTTGTATTTAAAGTTCTGACTCAATGCATTAGTACACATAGTGTGTATTGAGTACGATCATCGAGGTAATTACTTTTATACTAATGGTTATAAATTAATTTACAACTCGTATTACTATGTATAGCTTAAACTCTTAATCCTAATGTATTTATTAAACGTGTGCATTTAGTATACGGTACTTTGATTCACCAATGGGTGCGACTTTTGTTGAGGTCAAAAAGACCGGTGTGTTGGGTACTGGCACTCTGTGTTCGATGGATAATTTTATACCGACAGAAACCACATCCAACTTAGGTTGATAATAACCCCTTGGGCTGCTTATAATTTTGATGATGCCAAATCCTGCAGGTGAATTTATAATCCGGCATATCAATAAGTTAAGCAAGGGATACTCAAGGTGTAGAGGTTAATTAAATATGATTGTCAGTAATCTAATTTAATCAATGGGTATCTATAATCTTAAATGTGGGAGATTTATTTAAGTATTTAGTAATTGGATGCTGAAGACATAATCGAGATAAAGTCTGGAGTTCAGTCAAGGCCTTTAGTCGAGTAAGTCTTGACTCGTGTAAAAATGAATCTGACTCGGTGACTGAGTTAGTGATGTTCGGTTTTTTACACGATTAGCCCGTACTTTAATTTTTCCTCGTGCTCCCTCGCGTAACCCAAATTTCGCACTCTTTTGTTTGCTCAGGATATTTTTCATGATCCCGCAACTTAATTTGATCAAATGATTTAATGGCAGGTTTGATTGCAAATTTATTAATTAATTAATTAAATTAATATTGCCAATCGCCACCTCACCTCATCCCAAATCATTTTTTATTTGGGTCATCCCTTCTTTGGTGGGATCTCACTCTATCTCTCATCTTGAATTCCAATTTTGGTGGGACTTGGTTTTGGAATCCAATCTTTGTGATTTGGTATTCCTGAATTTAAGGTGCCAACTAGTGGCCTCTCCATATAGATATATATGGTGTGTTCTTGTTAGCTTCCTTCTTCGGCTGGAAGTTCTAAAATTTTAAGTTCCAAAAAATTGGATTGTTTTCTCGTGTGAGATAGTGGAAAAGCTTTAGACTAATCTTTGTTATTTTCGGTGATTTTTAATAGTGAAAAAAATATATAGGAATTTTATTTTATTAATTTTTTGGGATTGAATATTTGAGCACACGAATCGAAGACTCGAAGGAGGATCGTAGCCCACACTATGTTTTTCGAGCTGTGCAGACGGGACATACACAAGAAGATCATCGGGTCGTCGCAATGGACTAGTTTCCATCACAGAAATCAATCTAATCAGATTTCTAAAGGTATAAAATTAATTTCCGCACATTTTATGTCTTTCCACGTATTTTTATCTACACTGTTGTATCGGGATCCCCAAAACTCCAACAAGTGGTGTCAGAGCCCACCGATACTGTTTGTAGATTGCAAATACGTGGTTGCTAATCTCTATTTTGCAGAATTCACCACTGTTATGATCCGTATGTGTTTCAATGAATGAATGATTTAATTTTAATTTATGCTTTCTTGGTTTTCTCTCGGCAATGTGATTTGGGTGGTAGTATTTGTGAACTCCATGGATGAGGCATAGGATTTAAAATGTATTTATTTCATTCTGGATCTTCGGTATTCATTTTTGTTCGATGAATGAAGATTGGGATCATATGGCAATCTAGAACAGAGGCAAAAAAAATGTTTTATGGACCTCACCGTCCGGACGCCGGTGGTGGACTGTCCGGATGGAACTTTGCAGTGGCACGAAGCGACGTTCACAGTGTGTCACCATCTGGATGCCGGAGGAGCTCCGTCTGGACGAAGAAGAATAGTGTGCTGTTTGTTAGGCATGTGACCACCGTCTCGACGGAGGGAGCATCCCGTCTGGACGCTGGTCACTGGAACGCAAAAAATTGGCTTGGACTTCGGGATTTAGAGGATTTTTCAGGATTTGGGCTTATTTGCTCAACGGATGATCTTCTGGATCATAACAGTGGTTTTTAATTTTATATTTCTTATTATTTGTTTTGAATGAATGTTTTATTATTTTTTGTATGATTTGTTTTATTTCTTTTAACAAACGGTAAATACGAAAAAAAAATTAATATTTTGTCCAAACAAATACTGAAATTAAAATAGTTTTGTTTAATTTAAAGTTAAAACAAAGATGGTTTAATTAAATTGGAAAAACCCTACTTTTAATTAATTCTTTGTTTTAAAAGTTTTTATTAGAACAAATAAAATCACTATATTTAATTTACAGGGTTTAAAATTATTTAAAGTTTTAAAAGATTTTTACGAACCGGTTTTAAAACTTGGATTAAATAATATTATGTAATTAAATGAATTTTGTTTATATATTAAACAAAAATATTTTAATTGATTAAATAGGGCAACCTGATTTTAATAGAAAATTAAAATATTATTTAATAATAAACAATTTTTTTTGTTAGGTTTCTACATTAATTAAACAGGATAAATTTTAATCTTTATCCCGATTTTTATTAAAGATTTAAAAAACTTTGTTTTAATTAATTAGAATTAACAAATATTATAAAAGCTCTCATTTTTCAAAAATTAAGTGAGAGGGATTTAGTCACATATAAATCCCGCGGTCTCCATCACTTGTTCGTTGGTAATGTAATTATAGTCTGCGTGCCGGCTTTGCCTTTTGGCCTCCCCATCGGATGGACTATAGTTGTGGGTTACCGGAACGGATCTCCGAAAGGAGTAATTTAATAAAGAGTGTCAGCAGGATTACATCGTCTCTATTTGAGGGATTCGGCACAAAGACACAGTCTTTCTAAATTAAGAATAATGGTATACACTTAAAAGAAAATAATAGTATCCACCCCATCGGAGTCACTGCTATTATTTTTTGGGACCAAATGTATATCGGTTATTTAATTTTACTAGGAATGTTTGATGTCCGGAAAAGTAAAAATTAATTGACTTTTTGGGTTTGCCCGGGTGAATGTTAATTGATAGACGTCCACACTAACGTGGCCTGCTATATCACGGTGTGCCGGGTTGCCGATTAATTCTTTTCAAATAAATGGTTGAGAGTACCAAACTTTAAATTGAATTAAAATATTTTCTCATAAAATTAATTAAGTTTAATTTTGATTCTCAGGATTTAAAATGACTTTCAATTCACTAGCGAGTATTCTCAAAGAACACAAATTTACAGGGCTGAATTTTATCACTTGGAAACATAATTTGGATATAGTGTTAACTTCTGAGGATTATGGTTTTGTTCTGGATATGGTCTGTCCACCGGTACCTGGTAAAGAGGCAACTGAACAAGAAACCCAGCTTTACCAGAGGTGGATAAAGGCTGATAGGATGATGAGGTGTTATATACTGGCTTTCATGTCAGATGTACTGCAGCATCAGCATCAGTCAATGGGGTTTGCCTTTGACATGATCCAAAGCCTGACAGCATCAGCATCAGCATCAACTAGTCGCCATGAAGGCTCTTATGAACACAACCATGGATGAGGGTACACCAATAAGGGACCATGCTTTGAAGATGATCGATCTTCTAAATGAGCTTGAGATCCTTGGAGTAGAAATTGATAGGAAAACCCAAGTCGATATCTTACTCTAGTCACTACCTGACTCATTTTAACAGTTTTGCCTGAATTACAACATGAACAAGTTGGACTTCACACAGACAGAACTATTGAATGTGCTTCAGGCAGCTAAAGGTGTTTTTCGTAAATTAGCAAGTGCTTTTGTGCTGAAAGATGTTCTACTTCTAAGTCGAAAGGAGGTAAGAAAAAGAAGAAGTTTTAAAAATAGGCTAAGGTACAGACAGTCCGCCCTACTCAGGGAAATGTTAAGAAGCCTAACGACAAGTGCTATCACTACAAGAAGTCTGGTCACTAAAAGAACAATTGTCCGAATTTTCTCAACAAATGGAACCAACAAGGTAATATTATTCTCTGGTTGTTGAAGCATGTTTAGCGGTGTTATCTGCCAGTACCTGGTGTGTAGATACGGGAGCCACTAATCATGTCTACAATTCATTGTAGGGGTTTTAGGAAACCAAATAGCTTAGAGATGGAGATATCTACCTACACATGGAAAATGGTACTAGGGCCGTTGCTGTTACTGTAGGAGATATTAGTTTATTTTTTGATAGAAATAAGAATTTAATTTTAAAGAATGTTTTTTATGTATCTTCAATCAGAAGAAATTTAATTTCAGTTTCTGCTTTGATTCGAGATGGATATTCAGTTTATTTTAATAATGAAGTCATTATTAAGGATACTAAACATGTTATCTGTCATGGTGCATTGATGAATAATTTTTATGTATTAAATCTTAATATTTTTACAATCGCAACATAACGAGGTGAATAACACGCATAGATTACCACTTAAGAGAAATAATTATTCTTTGACAGTTGTCTGCACCCGGTATGCCTCAGCAGAACGGTGCAGCAGAAAGGAGAAATATGACTCTTAAGGAAATGGTAAGGTACATGATGAGTTATTTAGATTTACCTGATTCTTTTTGGGGTTACGCATTAGAGACAACGATTTGTATTCTGAACTTGATACCAACTAAGACAATACCTTCTACTCCTAAAGAACTGTGGACTAGGCTTAAACCTAGTTTAAAAAATGTTCAGATTTGAGGGTGTCCAGCACACGTGCTGAAGAAGGATGCCGGTTCGTTAGAATCAAGATCAAAAATCTGTTTCTTTATCGAATATCTCAAAGGAACAAAAAGTAGTTTGTTCTATAATCCTAAGGATCAGAGGGTCATTATTAGCACCAATGCCCGATTCTTGAAAGATGATTATATGTTAAACCACCAACGCAGGTCCCTTGTGGTTCTTGATGAGTTGAGAGGAGGAACACCAGCACAGTCTTCTACGATACCACCACTACATGATGATTCACCACCTGTCGTGAGTACACATTCACAAGGAGAGTTTTATCGTAGTGGGAGGGTAATTCGTTTACCCGAAAGGTATACTCTCTTGGGTGAGTCATATGATAAAATCCTGGAAGAGTAGGTTACCGAACCCAGAGACTACAAAGAGGCAATTTTAGACAAAGATGCGGATCTTTGGCATAGGGTTATAGAATCTGAAATAGAGTCTATGTACTTTAATCAGGTCTAAGAACTTGTAGATCCTACTGGTGGGGTAAAACCCATTGGGTGCAAATGAATATACAAGAAAAAAAGAAGAGCAGACAGGAAGATTGAGACCTTTAAAGCTAGTCAGAAAGAATGGATCAATTATGAGGAAACCTTTTCGCCGGTAGCCATGCTTAAGTCTATCCGGATTCTCTTATCCATTGCCGCACATTTCGATTATGAAATTTGGCAAATGGATGTCAAGACGGCTTTCCTTAATGGAAGTCTTGACGAATGCATCTATATGATGCAACCAGACGGGTTCATAGCAAAGGGCCAAGAGCACATGTTGTGCAAGCTTAAGAGATCTATTTATGGACTTAAGCAAGCATCGAGGTCGTGGAACATTCGATTTGATCAGGCGATCAAAAGCTTTGGCTTCGATCAGAGTCCTGATGAGTCGTGTGTGTACAGGAAGCGCGAGGGTAGCGTGGTGGTGTTTCTAGTACTATACGTGGATGACATCTTGCTCATCGGAAACGATGTGGGGGTGTTGTCTTCCGTGAAGGTATGGTTGTCCAGTCAATTCGATATGAAGGACTTGGGAGAAGCCAGTCACATCCTTGGGATCAA
>JAUTBS010459533.1:0-14914 GCA_032361285.1 Aequorea victoria | reverse complement strand
AAGCCACGTGGGAGCGCGATGACGAGTTTCGTGAACGGTGCTTGTTCTTGTTCACGTGAAGTTAGTTTCTAATTTCGAGGACAAAAATTTTTTAAGAGGGGAAGAATGTAAAACCCGAAAAAAAATTTACAATAATAATAATGATAATAAATAATGAAATTAATTAATTAAATAAAAACTACTGAAATTAAAAAATAAGATTTTCTGAAAATTTTAATAAAAAAGAAAAAGACAGAAGGAAAAAAACAAAGAAAGAAAAAAAAAAAAAAAAGAGGAAGACATGGAGGGAAACCAGAAGGGATTCCTGGACTCCTTTGTCTCTAATCATGGGTTTACCCATTTAAAATGGAAACCTCACTCTCAGCATCTCTCACTCTCTCTCTCCCCTTTTCTCACCCACCTACGTACACACTCTCTCTCTCTCTCTCTCTCTCCGACTTCATCTTCACCCCTCCTTCTCTATTCCCTCATTGCTGCCTTCTCCCTCCTGCGGTATACCCGTGCACCACCGAGGCACCATCGGACCACGCACTGCATCATGCCACCACCGTGCACCGCCGCCGCCGTCGTGATTCATCTTCTTCTCCGGTTGGTCCTTCTTTCTCTCTCATTTGTTCTAAATGTTGATATAGAAAACATAATATATATATATATGTATATCTTGGGATAAATGTATGAATATCAGATTTTATATATAAATAATAGATTAGATACATATTAATCTAGTAGATTTCTTGTTTAGAATGAAGAATTCATCACTAGAATCAGAAACTAAATCGTATATATAGTCAATATATACATATTATAACAATAGATATATATACATGTATATATGTTATACCCACTCATATATATATCAATCCATGAAAGAATGAATCAAGTAATCAACCACCATTTTACGTTCTAAATTTCTAAAAATATATTGAAACATCTTATATAATGTTTAAAGAAGTAAAATGAAGAAGATAATCCCTGAAGAACTGAGTTTTGGAAGCCATTAATGGCTGCTCCGTAGCTTGGGTCGACCCTGGGGAAGGTTGGGTCGACTCACGTGCCTCAAAATACAACTTTTGGGCTACTGGACGTTTCCGTCCGAACGCCCTGGACTTCCATCCGGACGCCATTCTCCCGAAGAATCTTTTTTTGTGACAGCTTTGATGTTCTGATTTCAAATAGACATAACTTAATCATCCAAAGTCTAAATGGGGTCGTTCTTGTGTCTAAATTGAAGCCCCAGATGTCTTCGTTCTAAGTTGTGTTTACGTCATACGAACATTCCCATCACAGAGAAAGTTATGGAAAAAATGGTGAGTTGCTATCAAGTTTTGTCCCGAGTTGGGTCGACTCGTGGCCCTCTGGGTCGACTCAAACCTTGCCTAAACCATCTACGAGTCGACCCAAACCCCCTTAGTGTCGACTCAAAGTCTTTGAAACGTCTCTGTGTCGACCCAAACCCTCTTGGAGTCAACTCAAAACCTTTAGAATGTCATTTGGGTCGACCCAAACTCTCCTTGGGTCGACTCATTGTCGAAAAAAATGGAAAAATTGATTAAATTAAATTCAAAGCCCTTAGGCTCCGTTTGGACACTTGTTTAAATTACTTTAAATCAAAGTATGATCGATTTAACACTTAAAAATAATTCTAAAGAACTTAGGCCCTGTTTGGGCATTTATTTAAGAATAAAATCAATCAATTAACAATTGAATTAATTTCATGGAAATGGGTTAAGACACCATTTGGTAGCTTTAGATTAATCTTTTAACTTCTTTTATTGATCTGAATTATTACATTATATCAGTTTGACGTAACTTGCATCTTTTTGATTCAGTAGAGTTTAGCTTGACCATCAGGTGAGTGGATCATGCTATTATCTTTCAATAAAATTCTCCTTTCCCCAAAACTATTTTAAAGAGAAAGGTTTTAGCTACTTCAAATGTTTTAAATAAAAACTATTTTTGCAAATGCTTCAAAAGAAATTGTATTTAATTATTCAAATGCTTTTAAATACTTTTTACTATTATGTATGATATACTGTTCTGTAAACTCATGGCATAAATGTTTTAAAGCATGGAAAGAAAGAAGATCATTCTTTTTCTTATATTGTGGTGCAACTTGAGATATGATTTCTTGGGATTTAGAAAAATCCAAAGAATAGTTCCTATTCGGGGGTGACTTTGGCCAACTAAGGAAAAGTACCGGTTTGATTCCGCGTTAACTTTAGTTGATTCAACGGTTAATGGGATAGCCCGGTGTGAGTCTGGTGACCTTAATTGGAATCGATTAGGGAAAAGCCTCGGACTGCCAACCCGTGGTGACCCTATTGCTCAATATTTGGATCCAAGGGTCAAGAGACCCCGAGTAATTGGCATGGTTACTTTATTTTTACAGATTATTTCTGTTGCCAGATTATTTATTCTCACTCTTGTTGAGCATGTCGCCTTTACGATATTTTTATGATATTGTCATTATACGATATGAGGACACTTGACGTCTATTTTGAGAAGGAAAACATATGCGTTTTTCAAGGAAAAGGAAAAAGGGAAATACATTTTCGAATAAAAGAAAATATTTTGAGAAAAGATGAACTGAAGGGTTTGTGATTACCCATTTTATTATGCTATTTACACCATGCAATGTTATGTTATCATACACTTTATTTTATCCCTATTTAGAACAATATTGTGCTATTATGATTCTATTCATTAGTTTTTTTATTGACGTAGCTCCCTAACATTTTTCAGGTAGCTTGTGAGTGGAGTCTTAGCTGATGGACTGCTGTGGGGGATCTTTGTTCTCGACCTCTAGGACATCGCATTATCATATTATCATTTCGTTCCGCATAGTTTATATTTTCATATGACATTATGACGTTATGGTTATTGATGCTGTTGGCATCATTGATTAGATTATTGGGCTTTTGACCCATTTATGCATGATTCGTCATATTTTGGTTGACCTTTGGGCTGTTTGACCCAAGTTAATAAAAAAAAATGATTTTTAGTATTTAAATTCATGAAATTGAATAATTAATTAGTTTATAGCTAACTAATTTTGTTTAAGGCTTACTTGGTTTGTTGGGCTAAGGTCCACAATCCATGGCCGGTCACTATTCCTAAATTGGGGCGTGACAGCGTTAGTTGGCGGCGACTGATTGGGTTAACGCAAACCCCAAAAGGGATTTGCAGATTTCACCCTAAAAGGGTTAAGGCCCTGTTTGGCTAGGCCATAAACGTGTGGAGGAAAATATTAATTTAATCTTTTTTTTTTATTTAACTGCGTATATATTTTATTTATTATTATTGTATGTTTAGAAATTCTTAAACATGTACAACATGGATTAAAAACACCCGACTCTGGAAAACATTTTTTATGAAAATTTTTATTATTTTTCATGGTTGCTTTTGAAAATTAATTAAAAGTGAAATTTTAATTTGTTACTTCAATTAATTTTGATTTTTATGTTAGTTTAATTTAAATAATTTATTTTATTTTATTTTGTATAATTAAAATAAAGAAATTAAAAAATTAATTTTTGCATGAAAAATTAATTATTTCCTTTTGAAAATAAAATATTTTTGTCGCTCCATTTAAATATTAAGTGGTTGAAGGGATTTTAATTAAATCCCACGACCTCCATTAGTGTTTTATTTGTGATGTTATTAATTAACCTCCTTAATAGAAGGTTTTAATTACAGATATTATTAAAAATAAAACTCTTAAGTGATAATCCTCATAATTAAATAGTAAATATGAACGATGCCCCCAACGGAGAGGTTCATTATTAGCAAGTTTTAATTTTGAGAAAGAACTAATGGTATATACTTAAGATATAAATAATGATATCAACTCCACCAGAGTCACTGTTATTATTTATATGGCTGAAGGTGCTAGTTCTAGTTATTTAATTTTGTTGAATAAAGGTTTCCTGAACTCTTCAGATAATAAAATTAAAAGACACGATCTTTATAATTTAAAGTGAATGAGATAAGCTCCCAACGAGAAATCAAAATTTAAGAAAATTAGATTAACTGGCAGAATTTATTTTAAATTGATGGACGAGTAAAGTCAATTTAAAATTAATTTAAATGAGTTTTTTTACAAAATCTAATTGAATGGATATTATTTTTCAGATATAATGGGTAGTTCATTCAATCTTCTCACTTCAATATTAAAAGAAAATAAACTAACTGGACCAAACTTTATCGACTGAAAAAAATAATCTTGACATTGTTCTGACAGTAGAGAATTTCAAATTTATTTTAACAAAACTGTGTCCAACAGAGCCGGTAGAGGGCCCACCCAAAAGGAAAGTCCAGGCCTTCGAGTCTGTGGTGAATGTTGCTAAACAATTCTCGACTTCTAACCCAAAAAGGAAGAAGAAGCAGACAGGAAAAGTTTAGAAACAACATACGGTTGTTAAAACTAAAGGGAAGACTTAAGAGGAAGAAAAACAGCAGAAAGTCAAGTGCTATTCTTCCCATAAGCTATGACATTGAAAGAAGTATTGTCCGGTCTTCTCAGCAAAGTACGACAATGAACAAAGTAACAATTCTTCATTCACAATTGAAGCATGTTATGTGGTAGAAACTACGGGAACCTCATGTGTAGATTCAGAACCCAGTAATCATATCTACAATTCATTGCAGGGGTTTCAGGTAACCAGACAACTTAGTGATGGAGAAATAATTTTTGTTCATGGGTGACGCGAATACGGCAATAGTAGTAGCAGTAGGAACATTTGTTATTGATTTTGGTAGTAATAGACGAATAATATTGGAGGATTATTTTTATGTACATACAATTTGAAGAAATTTAATTTATGTTTCAAAATTGGTTATGAATGGATATTCGATCAATTTTAATAAGAATATTTCTATTAAATTTGACAGTTCTTATATCTGTTCTGGTACATTGGTGAACAATCTGTATATTATCAAACCTATTCTGCAGGTACTGCTTAATATTGAATTAAATAATTATAATAGAAATTATTTAAAAAGAAAGAACCAAATTCTTTTGAACATGATTAGGTCCATAATGAGTTATTCAGATCTACTAGATTCATTTTGGGGTTTTGCATTAGAGACGACAACATATTTGTTGAACCTAGTTTCATCTAAGTGAGTTCCTTCAACTCCCATAGAACTTTGAAATGGGCACAATCCCAGTCTGGGACATGTTCGGATTTGAGGTTATCCAGCACACGTGCTGAAAAAGGAATTAGGAAAGTTTAAATCTAGGACGGATGTGTGTCTCTTTGTGGGCAACCATAAAGGCACCAATGAATGTTTATTTTATGATCCTAAGGATCAGAAGGTCATTGTCAGCACCAATTCTCATTTTTTGGAAAATAATTATATTATAAGCTTTAAGCTAGAGAGTAAGTTAATCTTACATGAGTTAAGAGGAAGTAACTGAATAGATGCACCAAATGCACACAATAAGAAATATCGACTGATATCGATACGTCAATGCCTTCTGGTAGTGAGAGACTTATTGATGATTAGAAACATGTCACTAGTACACAAGCTCAGGAAGAGCCTCGTCGTAGTGGGAGGGTCAGGGAACAGCCTGACAGGTTGGTGTACTTGTTGGGTGAACACTTCATTGAGATCCCAAGAGAACATGAACCAGAACCCAGAAACTATAATGAAGCTATCCAAGACAAGGACTCTGGTCTTTGGATAAAAGTTATGAATTTAGAGATGGAATCTATAGATTTCAATCATGTCTGGGATCTTGTTGATTTACTGGATGGGGTAAAACCTATCGGATTCAAATGGATCTACAAGAAAAAAAGAGGGATAGATGGGAAGGTGGAAAGTTTCAAAGCTAGGCTTGTTGCAAAAGAGTTTACTCAGAATGAAGGGATCGATTATGAAGAAACCTTTTCGCCGGTAGTTATGCTTAAGTCTATCAGGATTCTTTTGTCCATTGTCACTCATTTCGATTATGAAATTTGGAAAATAGACGTCAAGACTGCGTTTTTAATGGAAACCTTGGCGAGTGCATCTATATGATGTATCTAGACGGTTTCATAGCAATTGACCAAGAGAGTAAGGTATACAAGTTATAAAGATCCATTTATGGACTTAAGCAAGCATCCAGGTCTTGGACCATCCAATTTAATCAGACAATCAAATCTTTTGATTTTTATCAATGTCCAGATGAAGCCTATCTGTATAGAAAAGTTGACAGAAACATGGTGATATTTCTTGTACTTTATGTGGATGATATAATTCTCATCTGTAACGATGTAGAAACGTTATCTAACATAAATGTGTGGTTATCAAGACAGTTCAATTTGAAGGACTTAGGAGAAGCCAGTCATATCCTTGGGATCAAATTTTTGCAAGATCAGGGTAAAAGGATGTTGAGCTTATCCCAAGCACTTTATATCGATAATGTTCTCGCCAGATTTAGCATGCAAAATTCCAAGAAAAGATTTCTACATTTCAGACATAAAATTAGTCTATCTAAGGATCAGTGTCCAAAAACACTTGATCATATAGAAAGGATGAAGGGCATTCATTATACTTTGGCAGTCAGAAGTTTCATGTATACGGTGCTATGTACCAGACCTGATATTTATTTTGCCAATAGACATGGTTAACAGATTTCAGTCTAATCAATGTGAAGAACATTGGATAGTGGTAAAATACATTCTCAAGTATCTGAAAAGAAATAGAGATTATGTACTGGTTTACCAGGCTGAGAGACTTGCACCCACTGGGTACACTGACTCGGTTTTTTAGTTGGATAGAGAATCTAGTAAGTATCACCCGATTCGAGAGATCAATTAGATAGGTGATGTGGTTGTGACCAAGATTGCATCAACATAAAACTTGAAAGATCATTTTACGAAGATCTTAACGGCTCAGACTTTCAATAGTCACGTAGAGTGTGTAGGTTTAAGATGTATGTCCACATGACTTTAATAAAAAGTGAGAGATTATCGGAGTTTTTATATAAAACCAGTGTCAGACATTTTATATTATTTTTTAATACTATAATGGATTGTCTCAGCCCAATTACACCTATGTTTGTAGAAAATGTATTATTAATTACTTATAATTAACATGCATAAATTCTAGTAAGTAGAGTTTGACTTACTTATAAAATATCAGAAGTCCAGTTCTTGCATAATTATATTAGTTTACAACCTATATAGGGTTGACATCCTATCGGTATAGCTGCGAGCACAATCTTTGTAGTTTATCTTAATCACATAAATTTGTTCGATAATTTAAGAGAGATTGTGTTTAGTACAACAGGAATGTATTGAACATGACCAAATGTGAAATTAAAGTTTATATACTGATATGATTGGGCTTATACAATTTCACGGTTTGCTCAAAGGATTATAAATTCTTAATCCCAAAAAATATTAAATGATGGCGTGTTTTAATATTTTATTACTTTAAATTAGTTACGGCACGTGTTTTAATATTTTATTACTTTGAATTGTTTACGGGAGATATTCAATCTTATTATTTTAATAGATTCTGTAGTTTGGGTAATAAATATTAGAATATGATTAGTGTTATATTTTGAAGAAATTCGTGTCCAGAATAATTCTGAATTGTAATACCCCCTTGATAAATTCATAAGTTTTGTTGGTACCAGTAAACCGGATCAGTGAATTATTAATTTAATCTGGTAGTATATCAAATAAGTTAAATTTGGTAATGAAGAATTGTAGATGTTAGTAAAATTAAATTATCAATAATTAAATTTTACTAAGTGGGTATTGAAAACTTAACACGGAGAATCATATTATTTGCTATATAACTCGGCAAATAAGGACTCTTATTGTAATAATTTGAGATAATTAAATTGGAGTGCAATTATAATTATTTAGTGAAATTAATTATAATTAAAAGAATTAAAAATATATCACGGGGTACTGATATGTAATTTCTTAATTCTTTTGAAAGCTAATTTAATTAGTATCATTGGGTCCCTAATGTAGTCCATAATTATAGATCAAGTCTCTCTCATTCTCTATAAATATGAGACTTATTCTGGTTATTAAGTCAGAACACATATTATAGATGACGACTAAGATTTTAGTCAGGAAAGATAGAGAGAGGCGGCGATTAGATCGGTGACCACCTACTGGACTCTTACTAATCGGATAATAGGATCATACACTGAAAGATCCGAGGAGTTGCAGTTCTAATTCAAACCTACCGGAATTAGCAGGTAAATTTTGGAACTCTGTGTAATCTAAAATTAATCCGTATTAATGATCTAATCTAAGTTTCATAGGCTATTTTCTACAGAATCCAACAAGTGGAGCTTTAGAATAGATGGTAGGGCCGTTGCCCTTTTATGTATACCGTCTTTGATGAAGACCTCACACCGCGACCCATCGTCGATCAAGACTTGAAAATAGTGAGACTACGATTTACTTTTGTTCATGCCGTCCTTGGTGAAGACTTGAAAAAACTGAGACGGTCATTGTACTTTCAAGCAGGTCGTTCATAATGTAGACTTGATGCTGATTCTAACCTACTCAAAGTTCTTGCTTTTACAGCTGTGACCTTTATTTTTATTTTTTTTGATTGACTGAACTTAGCAAGAATCCCAAGTTGCCTACCTACCATTGGAAGGGTTCAAGTCAAAACGTAGTTCAAGAAAATAGTTTTTTCTAGATAGTTTAGACTCGTGTGAATGTGTTTTTTTTCTAGATTTATTTGGAAGACAGTTTAGACTCGTGTTAAGGAGTTTTTCTTAAAGATACAATTTAGACTCATGTCAATGAGTGTTATTATTTTTAGGCAGTTTAGACTCGTGTGAAGGAGTGTATGGATTTTGTTGCCTTCAAGATGGGACATGGGTGTTGTCCTCGTTTACTTCACTCTTCATGTAGTCTTCGTGTAGCTTGATTAATATAGTGGTGCACCTTTTGACTTTAAACAAACCATCAGTACTAACTTCAAGTGACATAACACGCTTCATACGGAAATGTACCAAGCTTCGAGTCTTTTCATCCTCTTTGACTGAATTGGCCTTGGCTTCTTTACCTTTTGTTGTTTCCTTTCCTTTTTAGGTTTTACACTTGCATTTGATGTCGAGAAAAGACTAAACTTTGCAGATGAAAATTTGTTCCTTCTTGTTTATAAAGGAGCAACCTATTGAAGTTTGAAGTATGAAGTGTAGAAGTTTCAATGCGATCAAAGACTGAAACTTGACGTGTGAAAGTTTGACCTCAATCACCTTCTACTTCTTCCCTTGCTAAAACCTTATAAACCGTCTCGATTTTCTCATCATTCAAGCACATTTTAGGCAAGAATCCTCCCAAGGTTGTAGGTACGGGTAAACTTTGATCCAACATTCCCATATTGCCATATCTCGTAATTGAATTTGTTTTGGTAAGTTACCGAGAGTCTTTCTTCACTTTTCTTTTCTTTGTTCGAGAAGGAAGAGTCTTGAACGTCTTCTTCTATGATTTCAGTTGTTTAGCGAGAATCCATCCCTCATCATTCTTAACATTTTGAGCTTCTTATCTGTGGACTTGAATTATTACGGGTTTAAGCAATCCAAGCTATGTGGTCTTATTTGTTTCCTCCGGTGTTAGATTCGAATTTGCACACTTAGAAGAATCAGTAAGTGCAATCGTGTGGTTGGACTCCATGACTTTATCATTTTCTAGGATGATATTTCCCTTGTTTGCAAGGTCCACTAGCAACTCTTTTAGAATGAAACACTTTTTAGTAGTATGGCTGACAATCTGATGATAATGACAATACCTCGAACCATTAACGCGACCCATCTTCTCAGGCCATTTGCATTGATGCAGTTGAATGAATTTATTTTTGAGTAGGTCTTCCAACATGCTTGGCACGTTAGAGTCGGGGAAGGGGTATTTCTTTTCTTATAACTCCTTAAGAGCCGGGTGTTTTTTCTTTCCTTTAGGATGGTCATCATTTTTAAGGCCATTTTCTTATCTTTACTGGATACTTTAGCAGGGGCCATAGTGACTACCATAGACTCCTCAATAAATTTTCCAAATAACATGTCATGTTTCTTCTTGTATTTATCATTTTGTTGCTCAATTATGTGATGATTCTTTCTGCCGTGATTGACTATATTGATTTCCATGTCATGGGCACGTGTAGCCAATTCGTCAAAAGAGCGTGGTCGAGTTCCATGAAGGATGTAGAGGAGTCCTAATGCATACCTTGCATACACATCTCAATTGCAGAAGTCTCATTGAGGTTATCTTTGCAATTCAAGCTCAAGGAGCACCATCGGTTGATGTAATCTACCACGAGCTCATCCTTCTGTTGCTTAGTATTGGTTAATTCTACCATGCTCACAGTTTGATGAGTGCTAAAGAAGCGATTTAAGAATTCTTATTCAATTTGTTCCAACTATCTATGGACTCAAGCTCTAAGTCGGTGTACCAATCGAAGGCATTTTCCATGAGGGATCGAACGAATTGCTCGATAGGGAGATCTCCATCCGTCCTATCACTATTGCATGTTTCAACAAAGTGTGCAATATGTTGTTTTGGATTTCCTTTTCCATGGAATTATAGGAATTTTATAGGTCGATAGCTGATTGGCGTCATAAGGCTATCAATTTGCTTTGTGTAAGGCTTGGAGTACGTAAGAGTGCTTTGCGGCGCACCACCATATTGTGCTTTGATTTTTTTCACTATCATGTCTTGGAGTTGTTGAACACATAACAAAGCTATAGAAGTTGGATGAATGCTTTGAACCATTACTTGTTCCATGGTAGGTACGAAGTTGAACTCCTATACTATCACTTGTTTCACAGCCTGACTTGCATTAACAACTAGTGTGGGTTGTGGAGTGAAACCAGGCGGATGTGAATTTCCTTAGCTTATATCTCTAACATTTTGTGTCTCTTGTTTGTTCATGAGCGTAGCAATTTAGAGGTCATTCTCTTCAACAGTCTTGGATAGCTTATCAATGGCACGAGCCATAGTTGCCAATTGTTCTTCTAGAAAAGAAGTACGAGTGGTCAAGACCTGCATAGCCACCGAATATGATGCGTCTGAGCAATTCAATGAGACTGAATACCTTGGACTAGTAGGAGTTGATCCCGAGCGTGAACCTGTACTTGAGTCTGCATCGGAGATTGGTTGGGATGGGCGTTGAGATAGGTTCACTGGAGGAGGGCCTCCAAAAACTAAAGACAACTTCTTGTTGCTTTTTTTATCGCTTTTCTTTGCACTCTGCGAGATGAGAGTAGTGACGTTCGCAAACTTATCATGCAATATTCTTGATGAGTTGGTGTTCGCTATAGCCCCTTTGCTTGCATGAACATTGGTTACCCTAGTCTTGCTACGAGTCATGGGGCCCGTAGGTGCACTACTATTGCTTAACACAATGACGACGCTCTTGTTTGCATTTTTGTTGGTTTGTACGATCTGAACCTTCTTAGATGCCATTTCTGAAGAAGAAAGCTTGAGACTTAATGTAAGAGAAAGAGATGAGAGACAGAGATATCCCATCGGGCGTGCCAAATTCATAACACAAAAATTTTGAGTCTACAATAAAGAACACAAAAAAGAAGCGCAAAATATATTTTTATTGAATTAAATAAAGAAGTATAATCTTCTGTGACTTACACCAAATTATAATGGCGAATCTCTTATTCTATCTCCGAAATTGGTTGTAATCCGACGGCTGAAATAGCTTAATGTGGAATCAAACCGCTTAAGGATTTCTTCACGTCTCTAAGAAGACTAAAGAAATTGGGCTTGATCGAGGGCTTAAAAACTTGATTCCGAATGAAGATATTATAGTGGAAGCTCTGTGAGATTGATTCGTGAAGGATGTTTGATGTGAGAGAAACTCGTAGATGAATCGACATGTAGTTGAAGCGCTTGATGATCCTCCATGAGAGCTTTGAAGATGACTTTGAGCAGAACTTTGGGTTGAGAGCTTTTCAGAGCACTTGGAATTCAGTTGGCCCAAAGATCCCCTATTGCTCAATGAGGCGACCTATTTGTAGGCTCAAGTAAAAGAGTGTTAAATATTCAAATCCCCTTTAATTTGATTTTTTGATTAATTTAATTTTCAAATAAAGGAAAATAATCCCTTATTTATGCCAATGTTCATGAAGTATTCGATGTGTCTATGCTACGGAAGTATGTCGCTGACCCCTACACACGTCCTGACATGACCACCTATGATGATTAACCCAAGGATGAGTTACAAAGAAAGGCATGCGAGGATCATGAATCGACAGGGAAGACGACTCAGGAATAAGAGCATTCCGTTACTTAAAGTCTGGTTGGAAAATCACTCTGGAGCTAAAGCAACTTGGGAGAAGTAGGAAGATTTGAAGCATCAATACCCATATCTATTTACCTAAAGGTATGAAGCATTTTCCATACTATACTAACTAAAATATATTTTAGCACATCTTGAAAGAACAAAAAATTTGGAGGATCCAACTTCTTAAGGTGGAGAGAATGTAACAATCCATACCACTAGACTGTCTGAAAAGCCCAATACGATCCAAAGATCATAAAACAAAAGGATGCGACAATAGAAAATGAGTCTCGACACAACTAAATAAGACAAACTTATACTCTATGGACTCAAAACGAGATTCCTGACACAATCAATGGAGTCGATTCATCACCAGATGGGCCAAAGGGCTCGGTACACTGAGCGAAGTCTCGAAAACACTAAATAGAGCCCACAAAAATGCTCAAACAATTTTTGCAAATAAACCATAAAGGTAAATTGAACAAAACAAAAAGTCAAATCCTCAAAATGAAATTCTTGAGAACACTGCATGATTTTGACTAAGACCGAATGTCAATAAGATAGTGCACTCGAACTCAAATTGCCCCAAAATTCACATAATGAACGATATTACAAGCCATTCTACCAGAATGAGATTCTTGATGATATTTGTTAATTATTTTCATGCTGGAAAGAGCAACAATGTGAAGCCCCACCCCGAACAACGGGTACAGAACTTGAGGAAGGGTACACAACCCACCCTTCTTAACAGCATTCATCCATGAGAAGCTTCACATTGTTTCATTCATACATTCCATAAAGGATTTCATACATGGGTCCAACCGTCATTCCGATAGTTAAACAGGAGGACTTAACAGCCTCATCAACATTATCATATTAATTACAATTCAAAGAGAGAAAAACAAAAAGGGGGTTTCAAACCCTAACTTCCCTACAACCTTTCCAAAAAGCCTAAGACCACAGTGGATCGTGCCAGACATATCCCCGACGTCGAAATCCTGCCAAAACATCAATTTGTGTGGGGGTGAGCTATAATCTATGTGCTCACCAATTACTAGAAATAGCATTATAAATGGCACAATGGAAACAAAATAGTTCATCACTTTAAAAATGGGATAACTTTTCGCATAAACATACTTTTATTACAAAAGATTTAAAGTTATCATACTTTTCACAAATCACCTCATAATAGAGGGTTTTTTAAGAATTAATCTATTTCTGATCTTTCGTTACTCTTCATCTTTATTTCATTATTTCTCTTAGAAAAACGTTATTCATCATTTTTCCATTCGTTATCTTTTTAAAAGAAAAATTTTCATCTTATCATCGTTCATGTCATTTACTTAATGCATCTAACTGTTGAACCTTTAATTTCACTATTAGGGTTTGTGTGATTCAAATTCTAGGGTTTGAACACTTATTAATTTGATTAGGATATAATGATGCCCGGGTTAAAGTGTCGGCGAAAAACAGGTCTTTACATTTAGTGCACTTCATATCTATCTTTCTCTTTTCTTTTTTCCATGACAAAGGGGGAGAAGTTTTTTTGATTGATTTGCTAATATGGGGCCAAACGTTTAATTGAATATGTTTGATTGAACTGCATACATGTTTCAATATATTCAATGCTCAAATGGCAGAAGTTTTTGTTGTATGTTTAAACTTCATATTTCATCTTCTCTATAACAAAAGGGGAGTTTTTTAAATCATATGACAAAGGGGGTTTAGGGTTTATCCAACAAAAGGGGGAGAAGAACTTTAAGAAATTCTCTTCATCATTTGGTATTATAAAAAGCAAAACAATTTTAAAATGTTATATATTAAAAATGCTCAACAATTGGTATCTAGAGAAAAATAATTAACATTTGGTGTCTAAAGAAAAATGCTTAACAATTGGTATCAAAATAATTATACAAATAATTGGTATCAAGTGCTTACCTTTAACGATTGATATCATCAAGAGCAAAATAATTTTAAATCTCTCAATTGGTATCGTAAGATTTTAATAAATCCAAAATATTCAATAATTAGTATCAAATAATGATTACCTTTAAATTGTTGTTTAAATTAATTTTTTAATTGGTATTTAACTCCACATCTTTATGCATTTGCAAATCAGTAGTTGTCATAGTCAAAAAGTGAGAGATTGCTAATCTAAAGGCTTTTCAATCAAAGTTTATTTTTGGTTTTGACTTAACAACATACTGATTTGATCATTTAGGAGTTTGTTAGCCAAAACAAATTGATAAATTATTATTGTTTATGCCTGACATTTTTAGCATTACAACATAATTGATTTAATCTTTGGGAGTTTGTTAGAAAAATTATCTTGATTATCCTAATGTCTTGTCTGTCTATAAGAAAGCATTTTCAGGATTAATCATCTCTTTAAAGCCAAAGAGTCCAGCAAAAAGTCAAGAGAATACATTGAAGATGTAGAAGACTTCTTGAGATAGCTGAGCCCAAGAAGAAAGGTTGCACTTCAGTAAAATCAAAGGGAAAGAAGCAAAGGGTCGACACCCAAAAGTTTTGAGTCGACACCTGAAGAAGCTTTTCCCAGATCTTGAAGCAACAGAGGAAATGGTCGACACCCAAGCATGTTTGTGTCGACACTACACCTAGACGTTCCAGCAAAAAGGGTTGACATCAAGAAAGAATG
>JAUTBS010459422.1:0-14919 GCA_032361285.1 Aequorea victoria | reverse complement strand
TATATATAAGATATTATATAACTAGCATATGTATATTTTCTAACAGTAAGATTCATGTATAAAAATATACATTAAATATATATGATTAGATATGTATATATCCTCTGGAATATGATGAAATACACATGAATAATAAAGATTGAAGAAAGAAATAGAAAAGATCCTGGAATTAGAGATTTCAACCATTGAAATCTCTGGTCCGAAGCATTGGGTCGACTCACATATGGGTTTAGTCGACTCACATCCCGTAGAAGCTGAGCCCGTCGCCAGTGAGTCGACTCATGTGAAGGGTGAGTCGACTCATAAAGTCAAGCCCTCGGTTGTTTAAACAACCTGCTACCTGGGTCGACTCATGGACCATTTGTGTCGACCCATGACCACCTACCTTACCTCGGGTCGACTCACTCATACCTTGGGTCGACTCATGACCTATTTTGGTTGACTAAAGAGGAGCCACCTCGGCTCACTCTGCCTTGGGTCGACTCACCATGCCTTTAAGTCAAGTCACAGTCACCTATTGTGCCTATATCGTGGGTTCATTGCCTTTGGGTCGACTTACCATCCATTTGGGTCGACTCACAGTACCTTATGCCTTAGTTTTCTGTCTTGGGGTCGACACATGCCTTCACTACATCAACCCATGGTGACCTGAGGGACTTGGGTCGACTCACAAACCCTTTGAGTTGACTTACAACCACCTATTACCGTGACTTGCTACTTTGGGTCCACACACAGTTTCTGTTGTGTCGACTCATGGCCACCTGAGAGACTTGGGTCGACTCACAGACCCTTTGAGTCGACTCATAGTTTTCTGTTAGTGAGATACCGAGACTTTTTTCCTTTGAGTCGACACACAACCTTGTTGTGTCCACTCATGGTCTCCTGTGACTCTGTTGGGTTGACTCAGAGACCCTTTTGGGTCGACTCATATACCAAAAATTATAAGAAAAACATTCATGTGTTAACCCTAAAGCTTAGGCTCTGTTTGGGCATCAGTTTAAAGATAAAATAAATTAGTTAATGATTAAATTAATACCAGAACCAAACATTAAAGCTTATAAATGGGGAAACGGTCCGTTTGGTAGCTATAAATAGTTTTATTAGTATTATTTATAGATTATGATGTATTGCATTACATAATTAGGGTAACGAAGATTTTCACAATTGCTTTTTGTTGCATTTGAGTTTGCTTTGGATATCAGGTGAGTGGATTTACATGTTATGTATCTTTCAATATAATTCACGTATTCCTCAAAATACTTTGAAAAGGAAATGCATATGTTTTAAATACTTTTAATGATATTATATGATATTCTCTTGTAAATCATGATACAAATATTTTACAAGTTTTGATTCCTATATATATGGTGCGATTATGGGATATGATTATTGGGAAATGAAATGAAAAATCCGATGGGAAAGCCCTCTACGGAGGTGACTCTGGCTAGCTAGGGAACAAACCCGGTCTGAATCTCGTGGTGACTCTAGTTGACTCAACGGTTAAGGGATAGTCCGGGTGCGTCCGGTGACCTTAACCGGGATCGTTTAGGGAACAAACCTAGGTGCCAACCTGTGGTGACTCTATTTTCGATATTGGATCCAATGGGTCGAGGCTGCCCCGAGTTTTGATGTGGAATTGGTTACTATGTTATGCTCAGGCTGTTCCTATGGCAATTGATTAATACTCTCACTCTTTGATGAACATATCGCTATACCATTATGATTATTGACATATTTATGTCCTGTGATTTGAGAACACCTCTGATGTCCAGTTTTGAGATATTGGTGACTCGTATTGATAATGAGACCATGTGAAAAAAGATATATATTTTAATGAAATAAATGATGGGTTGTGTGATCGCCCTTTTAGAAAGAAATGATAGGTTATGTGATCGCCCTTTTTGATTATACCGTATATATCATGCCATGATTATATTTAAAGTACCAACTATTTGAATCCCCCGTTTTCAACTGTATATTATCATGCATGCTTCCATTCACCAGCTTTAGCTGACGTTGTAAAATAAATATTTCAGGTAATCAAGAAAGAAGCTAGTTGATGGACTCAGTAGCTTCAAGGGATCCAGGAATAAGACCTCTAAGACATGCATTTTCACTTTTGCATTGAATAAATAAACCTTTGATTATGAATTCATTGAGATAACATTATGGAGATATTGTGGGCTGTTTGACCCACGTTGATTAATTATGGATTTTAATTGATTAAATCTCTTGCATTTGAGATATTTTAGCACATGGTTAGCTAATTATTGATTAAGGCCCTCTTGGTTCATTGGGCTAAGGCCCAATATCCATGGCCGGTCACATTTCCCAAATTGGGGTGTGCATATTGATACGTGGCTCTTGCATTTTTCAAACCGAAGGGCATGACCCTATAACAATACGTCCCCCATGGCGTGGTGAATGTAGTCTTTTCTCTGTGTTTGGGTGGCATGAAGATCTAATTATAACTTGAGAATCCGTCCATGAACGATAGCAGGGCATGGCCGACAGTATTGTCCACGAGGATGTCTATATGTGGCGGATGGAAGTTGTCTTTGGGACTTGCCTTGTTAAGATCTCGAAAGCCAACGCAAACTCATACCCAACTGTCTTTCTTTGGCACATGGACAATATTAGCAACCCATTAGGAGTATTCTGTCACCTAAATAAATCCGGCATTCACTTGTTTGGTAACTTCCTCATTGATTCTGAGGGGCCAATCTGGTCTTACACATCTCAACTTTTATTTTATAGGTTTGACATCGGGCTAGAAGGGGTATTTTCTGCTAGATGATTTCTGGGTCAATTCCGGTCATGTCTGCATATGATCACGCGAAGACGTCTTTAAACTCCTTTAATACTTCGATTAATGGGTCACGTTCTTCATTTGATAAAGAAGAACCGATCTGGACCATTTGTGGATCCTTCTTAGTAGCCAGATTTATTGGAAAGGTTTTTTCAATGAAAGATTTAGCGCGCATCTCTTCTTCTTTTTCAATTAAAAGTCTTAGCTCTAGGTGAACAATCGTATCAAAATCATTAGAGTCAACAATCAAACATTCATAAGAAAGTACAACAGGGTAACCAGAAGAGTTCTCCATTTTATTATCAACAGTGAAGGTTACAAATTTTGACATGTATTAGGATGTAACAGAAGACCGAAACACCCTAAGAGGTGGATGCTCGGTGGACTCACCACTGGACTCTAAATCTGTAGATGTTGATGAGTCAGACTCAGACTCTAAATCACTATCTACATCATTCAAAATATTATATTCGTAGGTCTAATTTTCTATTACAACGCTACCCTCGCGTGTTATTAATCTGGAATAGTCGACTGGCTCATCGCTACCCAGCATAGCAATTCCTTTCGCGCCTTATTCTGCGTGTATAAGAGTTTTTCTCTTGAATAGTGACCTTAGCATGAATTCCTCTAGGTATTATGCCTAGCCTTTCTCGCGTGCGTTTTCTGTTATGCCTTTGTCTTCCACCTCATCCTCCTCGGGCTCGCTGTCAGTCAGCTGATGTTCAAAGAATATCTTCAGCCCAGGTTTCTTTTGCGCAGACCATTCATCGATCAATGGTTCCAAAAATGCACAGAACGGAAAAGACTCGCCATCTTCCATGTACTGTTCATTCAGAGGCCCATAGACTGGCAGCGGAGCAAGGTATTCTGTGTTGGTTCTTTTGGCCCATGCCCTCATCTATGCTTCTACTCTTTCCTTAGCAAGGTCATGTGCCATGGGCGTGTATCCCAGACTAAAAGTATATTGATTGCCCTAAACACAGACTGGTTCAGTTCTACCTTGTTGACTTTTTCCAAGCCCTAGGCTTGGAAAGTATGACATTTTTCCCATCATCATTACTGCCTAAGGTTTGACATATAGCTGCTCTCCATTTATCAAAGTCTAGATAGCCGTTGTTTCGTTAAACTAAAAATCACTTAGGGTGAGATCTTCTTCCCCATGCTGTATTTCTAGCAAAGGGGTTCCGTCAGTGGCGGTTACCTAGATGCTTGATTCATCAAATATAGTCCAAATAGCCCCATCCCTTATCCTTTTGACCTTTTGATGGAGGGTGAATGGAACTGCCTGTACATTAGGGTCGTGCAACTATGATCGACCTAACAACAGGTTGAAGGAGGCTGACACATCCAATACGTGGAATTCATTGTCACTGTTAGTGAGTCCTATGGTAACAATGAACTTGACCACCCCAGCACGTTTCTGTGGGTATTATCATATGTTCGCACCCCCTGGTTGGTCTGAGTTAAATCCTGCTCTTTTAACCCGAGGCAATGCGTTGTTCTGAGTGGGCAGACGTTCAATGCTGACCCATTATCAAACAAAATCACAGGTACTCATTTTTTGAGGCACTTTGTTGTTATATGGAGAGGCTTGTTGTGCAAATGTCCTTCAGCGTGCAGATCTTTCTTTGTAAAAGCAATGACATCATTTAGCCGAATAGGAGCAACCATTGCTACCAGCTGTCCAGGAATGGTGTCGATGTAGATGTCAGCTTTTCTTAGAGCACCTAGCACGGCTTTCCTATGTTTATGGGATGCCATCAGTAGCCCCCAAATACTTAAGTTAGCCTGGATCTTTTTGAGTTGCTTCAGTATAGCGTCATCCTCTTCTTTGGCTTATGCTGTGGGCTAGCTAGCTTCACCTCTCTCTAAGTCAGCAGGTTTGAAGTGTCTTCTACTCCTGGTTAAATGCTCAATCTCTTCCTCATAGTCCCACAAACCATCCCAGTGATCTGTAGTACGGTTTACTTCGGACAAGTCTAGTCCTTCTAATCCCCATAGATTATCTCCTGCTGCATTCTCTATTTTTGTGTTAGTTGCTAGGTGGTCTGTGCCGGCTTCTGACTTTCCTTCTGGGGATGGGCTTTGTCCTTTCTCTTTCTCTTGATGGTTTATTTATTCTACCGCCCACAGTTCTTCATCATTCCAGCTCTCATCGATCCCTCAGTAGTCCTAAATATCGTCATCAAGAATGAAAAGGTCCAGAATACCTTCTCCTTCTTTAGATGTGATATCTAGGTCGGCGTTTTGCTTGCCTTTACTCTTAGTCCTGTTCTCGGCCATTCTGATATCAGTGGGCCCAATGCTTGTCACACATTCTGTCTCTTTGCTGGCTTTTTCTTCATTTTCTTTGTTCCCTGGTTCCTTTGACCTTCAGTTTTTTTTCAACCCTAGTTTGAGTCTGGCTTCTAGACTCATTCTTGGGTTCTGATCCCGAGTCATTTTTGGTTCCCGCTACTATTACTGATTCTGCTATTGCTTCTGGTTCTGGTTCTGGTTCTGTCCTTCCTATTTCTAATCTTGCTTTTGTTTCTGTTCCTGTCCCGGATCCTATTCCTGATCATGCACTCCCTAGGTTCCCCTCCGATTCCTTTTCAATTTTCTTGTGTCTACATGTTCTACACTATTATCTGGTAGGGTGCCAAAAGTAGAAAGGTCATCATCATCGGTGTGATTCCATCCCTCACTTTTGTTGAATTCATCATCTGTGCATTCCTTCCCTGATTCTTTTGATTATAGCCAACCATCATTGCCAGTGCTATGCTGGGGGTCATAGAAGGAAAACTCCACATGCACCTCATTATTTGCTGCCATATTATCCCATTCCTCTATCATTTCTTCCGCATCCTCCAACTCTTCTAAGTCATTTTCCTCCACATACAGAGTTCCTTCTGCATCTAGAGAGCACATAAAGTTCCCTTTTAGAAGAGGTGGACTTGGTCTGACGACCCCTTTCGGGTAGATGTAAATGTTGGGATCATGGCAGAGTGAAGTTGTATGGATATTGTTTATGTTCTGAGATAGTTGGTTCATGTGATTCGGCAGTGGATTGGCAGTAACGTTAGTCTTAGCCGCTGTTGGGGGAGGGATCACCTTGTTGTCAATCAAATCCTGTGCCAAATCTTTATGCAGTATTGGATGGCATGCCCATGCATTTGATGGTATTCATAGTATTTTTTAGGGTTGTAACTGGATGAAGGTGGATTTGGAAGAGGCATTGGTGCGAGGGGGCTTAAGTGCCCTTTCTCTACCAACCTCGGGAATAATACGGAGAGCGAAACACTTAGCTCATCGAATACTCTCCGGACAAATGGAAATGCTAATGGTGGCCTAAACGGCCTTGGTTGAGGGTTAAATGGATGAGTGTTAAGAATGTTTACTTCTGTTTCCATCAGCACGTTATTGTTAGGCGAATTCTGGCTAGCTTGGTTAGTCGGGTAGCCGTTCTGACCTTGATATTTCTGACATTGATAGCTCTGACCATGATAGGGCTTCCGGGTTCTTTGTTGACTTGTACCAACTTCTTTCTTGACTTTTGTCCTCTCAATTTCTCATGTCTGGAGGGCATCCTCAATTTAGATTCCTACATCAAACAGTTGCTCAAAATTCATGAGCGGCTGAGTGATGATGTATTTTCTGAACTGGGGTTGCAAGTTCTTTACCATTATCTGGACTTGTTCTTTCTCTGTAGGATGGTTAGTCATCTTGGTTTCTTTACCCCTTCATCGGGTTAGGAAGTCAACAAAAGCTTTTTGGGGATTCTGTTCGGTGGTCTATAGCTCCTTTATGGTTACGCCCAGTTGGATGTTATAGTTATAATGCCCAACAAACGTGGTAGCATTGTCTTTCCAAGTTCTAGTTTTGGTCGCTTCTAAGGTTATAAACCAACGTTGAGTAGCCCCTAAAAGGGACCTATGGAAGAGTTGCGCTTTTAGCTGGTTATCTATGCCCATGAGAGATAGGGTACCAACATACATCTGTATGTGAATCCTAGGATCTCCGGTGCTGTTAGATTTTTCCATGTCCGACATCTTGAATTTCTTGGGCAGTTTGGCGTCAGAAAACAAACAGTCTTTCAACATCAAGCATGTATTTATCAATTCCTCTGGCTTTCCTCAACACCTTCTCCAACCTATCAATTCTATCGGACAGCAAGGCCTTCCCGGCCAAGGCCGGATCTATTACAATAGTAGCAGCAGTAGTAGCAGCTAGTAGAACAACATTAGTAGCAACTGGAAAAACATCATTGAAAATAACAGCAGTGTGTCTATTTTTTGGGGGATCTGTACCGTACTATTCCTCTTCCCATAATTGGTTGTTGACTACTTCGTCCCATGGATTTCTCGGAAGCTGGTTCGCTTGAAGGGCCTAAATCTCTGTTTGACATTGAACATGGGCCTGAGTTTGATCCTAAAGCATGAGGGTCATGCCTTCCAAAGCTCGCTGCATCTCCGACAGAGTTCGGATCAACATAGCATTCGTCACAGCATTTATATCGCCATCTCCTGCCATTGTAGCACTTTCAGGATTGGGATTTGATCTTTCCAGTTTTCCACTCGACAATCGAATCCAGACAGGCGTGATATCAAAACTTGAAAAAGCAGTGATAAACCCTAATAGAGAAAGAGATGGGAAACGAAATTAGATTGTAAGACATTAAACATTACAACTCGTGGCGATTGTATGGGAAAAACA
The DNA here is from genome assembly GCA_032361285.1 of Aequorea victoria. Taxonomy (NCBI): domain Eukaryota; kingdom Metazoa; phylum Cnidaria; class Hydrozoa; order Leptothecata; family Aequoreidae; genus Aequorea; species Aequorea victoria. The sequence goes on along the minus strand of JAUTBS010459422.1, from coordinate 7,415 downwards.
AAATAGAAAAACAAAACAAACAGAAAGAAACAAGACGATTAACCAAGACCCAGCGAAGAAGTGCGTAAGAACCCCGAAAAAGAAGAAAAGGGTTGTGGGTAATGATACCCGGCTTAAACAAAAAAAGAATCGCGGAGCCTTGTCTCGATGATAAAGGAACTAAAGATTTCTTCAAAAAATCCCGAGCGAGAGAAACAAAGGTTGCGGGTGATACAACCCGACTTAAAACAAAAAAGACATAGAGATGATGGATCTCGAGACATAAGAAGGGGTCGCGGGAACGACCCCGCTTAGAAGAGCATCGGAACTGCCTCAATGCCTCGGGATTCGCGAAGATCCTAGAACATGGTACAAAAAAGGTGCGGGGAGGCCCGGCTTTCTGTCGAGACATGAATCTCAAACAGAAAAAATGGGTTTACGAGAGGAGATCGCCTTTCCATCGAGACCTGAATCTCAAACGGTAGAAAAATAATGGTTCGCGAGAGGAGCTTGGCTTTCCATCGAGACCTAAATCTCAAATTTACAAAAAAAAAAAGAAAGGTTCGCGAGAGCAGCTCGGCTTTCCGTCGACACATGAATCACAAACGGTAGGAAAAAAAAGGTTCGCGAGGGGCGCTTAGATTTTCCTCGAGACTTGAATCTCAAACAGCAGAAAAGAAATGTTCGCGAGGGGAGGTCGGCTTTTTGTAGAGACCTAAATCTCAAACAGCAGAAAAAAAAAGGTTCACGACAGGAGCTTGACTTTCCGTCGAGACCTGAATCTTAAACGGAAAAAAAAAAGATTCGCAAGAGGAGCTCGGATTTCCGTCGAGACCTAAATCTCAAATGGCAGAAAAAAAAGAAAGGGTTTGCGACAGGAGCCCGACTTGTCTGATGAGATTTTGAATTTCAAACGGAAGAAAAAAACTAAGGGCAGGACGATACCGACTTACCCTCTTCGTCGAGACTCAGAATGCTGAATCTCTACGGGCGAAGAAAAAATAAAAATACGGGCACGGGACAATACCGGCCTATCCGTCGAGACGTATCTCTACTGCAAAAGAAAAAAGAAAGGGTTTGCAAGAGGATCCCGACTTGTCCGATGAGACTCTGAATCTCAAACGGTAGAAAAAAACATAGGGTGCGGGACAATAACGACGAACAATCTCCGTCAAGACTTAGAATGCTGAATCTCTACGGGAAAAGAAAAAATAAAAATATAGGCATGGGGCGATACCGGTCTATCGGTTGAGACATATCTCTACTGCCAAAGAAAAAAAAATGGTTTGCGAGAGGAGCCCGGCTTGTCTGATGAGACTCTAAATCTCAAATGGGAGAAAAAAACTCGAAGGTGCGGGACGATACCGACTTACCCTCTCTGTCGATACTTAAAATGCTGAATCTCTATGGGCAAAGAAAAAGGAAAAACACGAGCATGGGACGATACCAGCCTATCCGTCGAGACGTATCTCTATGGCCAAAGAAAAACGAAAGGGTTTCCGAGAGGAGTCGACTTGCCTGGTGAAACTCTAAATCTCAAACGGTAGAAAAAACCGAGGGCGGGGACGATACCGACTTAACCTTACCGTCAAAACTCAGAATGCTGAATCTCTACGGGCAAAGAAAAAAGAAAAATACGAGCACGAGATGATACCGGCCTATCCGTTGAGACGTATCTTTACGGCTTAAAAAAAAAAGAGTTTGCGAGATGAGCCCGACTTATCCGATTAGACTCTAAATCTCGAACGGTAGAAAAAACCGAGGGTGCGGGAAGATACCGACTTACCCTCTCCGTCAAGACTCAGAATGTTGAATCTCTATAGGCAAAAAAAGAAAAGAAAAGTACGGGAACGGGACGATACCAGCATATCTGTCGAGACACTAAATCTCTACGGCCAACAAAAAAAAGGTTGCGGGAGGAGGCCGATTGGTCCGTCGAGACTTATCTCTCTATGTCTGAAACAAAAGAAATGGTGCGAAAGCCACGACTATTTTCCATTGATACTCTGAATCTCTATGGCAAGTCATAAAAGGGGAGGTTTCAAAAGAGTAACCAAAAGAAAAAATAATAATTTGATAAGCGACGAGAAAGGTTGCAAAGCGTACCTCAGATTTCCGTCGAGACTTATCTCTCTACGCTTATAAAAACAAAAAAAGGGTGCGGGATGATACCATCTTATCCGTCGAGACTCTGAGTCTCTACGACAAGAGAAAAAAGGTGCGGGGAGATGAAGCCCGACCTATCTGACGAGAAGCTGAGCTCATATGGCAAGAGAGGTCGAGTTGTGGGACAATACCCACTTAACCAACGAGCCTGAGCTCGAACGACGAAGGATGCGGGACAAAGCTGACTTATACCTTGACCAACTGACACATACAGGACGATGATGGCTTAACCAATGAGCCTGAGCTCGAACGGCGAAGGATGCGGGACAAAGCCAACTTACACAAAAACGGAGGACTATAATCTAGAAGCATTGAGCCGTGGCTCGATGGAGAAGGAACTCAGAATCTTCTCATAAGATTTCTGGCAAACATGAACACAAAGGGGAAAGGCGCAGGACCTAACCAAGAATTAGACTGGGTCCCGGCCCAACGACTACGAGACTCGAGATGACCAACGGAGGGTCCCATAAAGAAAGAGGCATGGATCAATGAAATCCATCTCTTACAAAAGAGAAGAGGTTGGGCTAACAACCCAACGACTACAAAAGTTCAGGATAACCCCAGAGGGTCCCGAGAAAAGAACAAGGCACGAGTTGATGAGGCCTGGTCCTAGACGCAAAAAGAGGGAAGTTAGGTTACCCAACAACCTTAATAGTTTCGAGACATCCTCTAGAGGTCTAAGAAGGTAAAGGACGCACGGGTCGATGAATCCCGGCTAAAAAAATGACGAAGGGGTTAAGCAACGGCCTAACGACGTCAAACCATGGGATAACCATGGAGGATCCCGATAAAGAGAAAAAAAGACTTGAGTGATGAAACCTGACTCAAAAGAAACGACAGAGGTTAGGCAACGGCCTAACAGTGTTAAATCATGGGATAACCCACAGAGGGTCCCTAGAAAGAGAAAAAGGATCAGGTGATAAAACCCGACTCAAAAAAAATGAAAGAGGTTAGGCAACGGCCTAATGGCATGAAACACAAGAAAAACCACAAAGGGTCCTGGGAAAGAGAAAGAGAGACACGGGTCATAAAACTTGGCTCAAAAGAAACGACGGAGGTTAGGCATTGGCCTAACAGTGCCAAACCACCGGATAACCACAGAATGTCCCAAGAAAGAGAAAGAGAGACTCGAGTGATGAAACCAGGCTCAAAAGAAACGAGGAATGGGTTAGGCAATGGCCTAACGGCGTCAAACTACGGTATAACAATGGAGGGTACCGGTAAAGAAAAAGAGAGACTCGGGTGATGAAATCTGGCTTAAAAGAAATAACGGAGGTTAGGCAATGGCCTAATAGCGTCAAACCACGAGATAACCATGGAGGGTCCCGTGAAAGAGAAAGAGAGACTCGGGTGATGAAACCCAGTTTAAAAGAAATGACAGAGGTTAGGCAACGGCCTAACAACATCAAACCATGGGATAACCATGGAGGGTCCCAGCAAAGAGAAAGAGAGACTTAGGTGATGAAATATAGCTCAAAAAGAAAGAAAAGAGCTACTCTAATTAATCAAAAGCAAGTATGAAAGAAAAACACATAACCTATAAGGGTATTTATCCTAAAGGGAGAGTTCTAAGCTGACTAAATACAGATAAAAAGGCTTGGTAGTCCAGTAACCAGGTACCTTCTGAATAGGAATCAAGAATATACCTCTCCGACAAAGTACTACCTGACTAGGTCAAACAGTACGCAATGACCCTTTTTGCCTGTATCCAAAGGGGCATACGACCAAAAGGCTTGCTAACTTTCCCCACATAGATCCGAGATAGTAAACAGCCAAAGTGAAAGGTATGTAAGCATTTGGCTTATTTTATTTTTTCCTTTCTTGTTTTATTTTGGAAAAGTACCCAATAAAAAAGGGAAAAAAGAAGATGGAAAATTATGCATGCAATGCTAATACTAATGATAAATTTAAGAAAAGAACAGCTGAAACATTTTTCAAGTTTAGATCGCTTTCTTAAAAAGATCCCTAGTGGAGTCGCCACTGTGAGGAACCACTCTCTTTCAGAAAACATTATAAGCCGCACTCTATTTCTTTTCTTTTTAAAACACACTCTCGGGGTTTTTTAGAGACGAAATAAAAAATAGTTTTCTTTTATTGTTCTGAAAATAGAGCTTCCCCTAAATGCGTCTATGTTAAAGGCCGCACAATTGGTGTCGCCACTTCGTTTTCAGAGAAACCAAAAAAACAACTTTCAAGGAACTAGTATGTCCTTACCAGAGATAATGGTTTTGGAGCTAGGGTACGAAAGCGAAAGGTGTTAGGCACCCATCTCGCCAGATCCGAAGACCGGCCTTTATTTAACCATTTTTTTTGTTCTTGTCTTATATTTAGCAAAACAAACACATACAAAAAGGAGGTTAAAAAGACAACATTAAAAAGCAAACAAGGAAATAAAACCTAACCTAAAATTAATGTCTTCTATGCATACATACACTAAAGGCATGTCAAGTGGGAGCTGGTTGCATATCAGTGCAGTTGATGCATATAAAACATAATGTTAAAACAGAAAAAAGCTACTAAAAGCCACTAGTTTCAAGTCGAGGTGGTGCATGCTGCCTCTAACCTGGCGCGCGCCATCTGGACATGGCGTGCACCACTTTTGGGCTCTCTAGAAGTGGCATGCGCCACTATGGAATAGTGAGCTCGAGACTCATAGGCCCAAAAGAGCCTACTATTTTAAGAAAACAGTGTGCTCTTGTGTGCAAGTGCATTTTTATACGAACAAAAAAAAGATGGCATTTCAACAGAAATTTCAACACAAAAAATATGCAAAAAATACTACTTGAAGCCACTAGTTTTTAAATAGAAGTGGCGCATGCCACCTCATAACCTAGCGCACGCCATCCGGACATGGCGTGTGCCACTTTTGGGCTTTCTAGAAGTGGCACGCGTCACTATGGAAGATTGAGCTCGACATTTAGATGCCCAAAAAGGGATACTATTTTAAAAAAATAGTATATTGTTCGTGCGCGGGTGTTTTTATACGGAGAGAAAGAAAGAAAAATAGCATTTTATGTATTTCTAAAGCTAAAAGACTAAGAAAAATAAAAGAAAACTAACATATTATTCTAATAATGGGGAAAACATGTTTGGACAAAAATGAAATAAAGAAAAGAAACTGGGGAGAATGAGGTCGACGACCTCTTTCCCCCCTTTTACCGAATGGAAATAAGTTCTAAGAAACGAAAAAGATGAATAAATGAAAAAAATATGAAAAAACAAGGACTTACCATATATCCCGAAAGAAGAGCGAAATTTCAAGCAGTTCCAAAGCCTTTTCCTCAAATATGGCACATCCTCGAAAGGCCTTCCATGCGATCTTTAAGTCCTTGGAGTCCTTCCAATGCAAGGCATTATGAATTAGGTAGTCTTAGTTTCGAGTTTTGGGAATTGCTTATGCTTAAATTTATACTTTTTGGTAGAGGTTCGGCTTGTATATGATTTTGGGATCAATTCTGCAGAGGTTTGATGCTCAGAGAATTGCTCATTCAGTCTCTTGAAAATGGTGGGAGGGGTCTACGAGGAGATAGCTGGGAGCTGAAGTTTCCTCTCAAGGTGGCGCGCGCTAGGTGGGGGTGGTGTGGCACAACGTGGAAGTGACACGCACTAGGGTTAAAAGTGGCTTAAGGCTCTGACATGGCGCAGCTACTGGCATGAAAAGTTGTGGCGTGGTGCCAAGTTAGAGGGAAGTGGCTCAGAGTTTGAAATAGTGCGGGATTTTTGGAAGGATGTGGCGTGCGCCACTTAGAGGTGGCGCAGCGCTAGGTTCAGCTGCACTGAGGGGTGTTTTTGGTATTTTGGGGTATTCCTTGCACTCTTAGACTTGTACGGAGGCTCCTTCGACATAGCAGATGTATGCACTCATCATCGAAAGCTTGTGAAACTAGCCTATGTTCGGTTTAGTCAAAATTGAGGTGTCTGTAATACTCACAAGCAACACATGCACACATTCTCTATCTTTAAAGAGAAAACATCTTTTATATATACGAGCCACACATACTCACAAATGTATTTTGCAAAACTCTTTCATAAACATGATGAGTAATTCATAATATAAAACATGATATCAACACATGCTCATAAAGGTATTTAAAATATTTTCACAATATACAAGTAATCATGATATTACTAGTCACTCTCACCTAGATGTTGACCCACGCGACGCCTACCTCGTTCTACTCTGAGGCGGCATAACTCCATCCGCAGCAGCCCCACCAATGCCTAGGTTATTTAATATACCCGAGGATTAGTATCAATTTATTTCTCATGTGTATTAGTATGAGAATGTCCTATGTTATTTTAAATGAACCTAATATCTTAGGTTTGAAACCTTCTCCTTCATGGATTTCTATAACCCAAACCCTTGCCTCCTTGGTCTGAAGGACCAAATAAAATTTTATTAACTTAATAACACTCTTATATGCGTTAATAATCATTTAGGTTTCTAAGAGCTCAAGTTCTTAGGCTTAGGTGCTTTACTCCTCTTAGATCATCATTTCTCTTAACTTTTCTCAAATTCCAAATTTTGACCCACTTTTTGTAAAATCGTTTAAAATTACTAAACAGCCTGTACAAATTCTGTAAATTTTACAGATAATATAATAGGGTGTTAGATACATTTTCTATATAGAACTCGAGATCCATAACCCAACCGAAGGGGCTCTAAACATTTGTGTGGAAGAATATGTCAAAAAATGTCTCAGTTTGGGAGAATCTATTTTCCTCACAATCTACCCAACGAGAATGAGCTTTATAATTTTTCAGTAAAACTAGACCCGTATACCTTTATTTCCATATATGGCTCATCACTAGGAGAATGTTCTGGAAATAATTAAAATTCATCAAAGTGGACTATTTTCCTGCAACTCCAACGCAGAAAGTTCAAAAATGTCATAGGGGTTCTAAATCATGTTTTTGGGTCGAAAAAAGAATCACACATGTTAATATAACTTGGTTTGAAATAGATTTAATGTTAGGCCTTGTTTGGCTAGAAAAAAAAAAATTTGAGACGGGGCTTTAAGGACACTATTTAGTCCATTTTCAAAGGATCTCCTACATCCATCAACTCCCTTCTTTCTTGCACATGCAAGCAAGGGTCCAAATCTTATTATTATCATTTGATATACCATTCTAGTAATTTATCTTGACTTCTCCATAGTTCTAATGTGACGCCTCACGTTTCACGACACGTTTATTAAGCACTAAACATAGAAGATGGTTATACGATTATGTGAATTATGGAATAAGAAGTTCTAACCCTAGTATATAAG
>JAUTBS010459311.1:0-14920 GCA_032361285.1 Aequorea victoria | reverse complement strand
TTATAATAAACTTAGAGAACATACATACACTCCTACACCCACACACACCGGATAATAATAACATAATAATAAACTACTAACACGCTTCTCCCCTTCTGGTCACCCTTCTTCGGAACGACAAGCCCTTTGCCTTGCCCGGGTTCTGGCTCAGACGCCGCGGCCTCTCGGGCATGGCCAGGCGAACCCCCTGACATAACGGCGCCATACATGGCAGCTTCATCATCGTCTATGGGAGGAAAATCGGCTTTAGGAAAGGCACAATCATGATAATAGATTGCCTTCGCCATCCTTCGAGGGTTAACATAAGACTTTAAGATTCTCAAATCCTCCAAACCCATCTTCCTACCAACCTTCTCCGCGGCACTGAGGGTCATAGCATCCATGCTGTGGAGTACATCCTGATCCATATCCCTACTTAACCACCACGCCACATAAGACATGGCCCTTGACCCTTTGCTTTCACGATGGCGTTTCAAATCCAAGGTTCAACCCCTCCTTCAGCTTGCTTCTCTTCATCTCAATATCTTTCAAACCCATAAAATTTCGGTGAGAGAAGGGGAAAAAAGGACCGCGGGAATACTTATCTCGGTCCCGGGGGGGCCAATTTAAACCCACCCTCATCCTTATAGACATGAATGGAGGGAGGAATGCGGGCTTCACCGGTTACAAACTCTCGAAAGATGAACAGTTAGCAGTCACTCCACCGCGGTGACACGTCCCCTTGGCGAGCAGTAGAGGGAAGAGAAAGACCCTCAGACCGCGGTAATAAAGCAACCTGGTAGGCAAGAAGATAGCGAGAAAACGCTGGAACTACTGAGGAAGGCAAAGGATGAACCCGAGACAACCCTTGATCGTATCCCAGCTAACGTGCAACGCGGTGGGGATTGTAGGAAAGAGAAAACAAGGGTTTGTCTTATCCTCCTCAGAGTAAGCAGGGAGAAACCCAGAATGGCCCAGGAAGCACAAAGTATGGTGGCTGGGTCCTGAGCAGAGGGATCCACAAAGGTCTCCGCCGAAGGATAGAACTGCGACCTAGAAACGCTAGGAATATCCTTCACATAAAGGCAGAAATAGAAGTCAGCCTCTACATCGATCACCAGGCCGAGATCCTTGGGTTTGCCCGTCTTGCTCCATCTATCAGTCTGCGGTAGAGAATGAACTTTAGGAATTTTATTTCCCTTCACGTCAAAAACAAAAACCCCATTCCTCATCCTTCTCGAATTTGTCCTCATGGAAAGCAGCAAAAACACGCGGAGGAGGAGCAATACGTGAAAAATGCGCATAAACAAACATCTCTAGAAAAGAGGTACTCAGGTAGCTCACCAAATTATAGCGACCCAACGAGTGTACCTGGTTTACTTTGAGTACGTCCAGCCGTTTGTAAACTGTCCCAAGGAAACAGGGGACCCAAAGGAATAGAGTAGCCATGAGCCAAGATCGTGGCCAAGCGAAAGACCGCGGTGTTTACACCGTCCTGAGGGGAACCCTCCAGAATGTGACGAGAAAGCCACAGGACCAAAAATCCTACAACAGTATGCTCCACGTCTGGCCCATCAAAAAATTGCTGATGAAGCAACTGCCCCTCGGCGCCTCCAGTCCTATCTCTCGTTGAATAGTCACGAAAAAAATAACGCAGCCACTGCGCGTAAGTATTGTTGAAATCAGCCTTGGGGTGAGAATCGTAGATATCTTCCTTGCCCCAATGGGAGCTACACACACAAGATGCGTTATAACTCACCTCCAAAGCTTTGAGAGTTTGCTTCTCCTCCCGCAACAGGTCGCAACGGCGGAAGCCGACTTCACCTATTACATTAAGCCGCATCAGATTCAGCACGTCCTCCAAAGTCGGGGTAATCTCCCCCCAGCTAGTAATAAAAGTATGAGTATCTGAACTCCACCACGGGAGAAGAACACTAAGGAGTTGCTTCTCCCTCTGAACGGTTAAGTCCCGCGTAGCACAGACAACTAACCACACTTCCACAGGTTCCAATGTTTCTCGATAGTTCTTCAAAATAAAGTTCGTCCAAACATCCATACGAGTAATGGAGGCACTACCACCCTCGAAAAAAATGAAGCTCAAGGGATAATCCCCCTGTTCAAACCAAAAGCGAGGGATAAAACGAGGTTTAATGTACTCCATGTTCGCAGGCTCACCCTTCGGGCGCAAGGTCTGGCCAAGAATGTTCTCTTGTGGTATAAACCCTTCACAAGCAGTCTAGAAATAGTTGGAGTCTCCATATGGACCTCATTGCCATTCATAGGGAGGTGGAATCTCCGGTGATGCAAACCTTTTTTGATGAAGAATGAGCCGACCGTCGAAATCAGTATGAATGGTAGCAGCACGACTATGAGTGCCACGAATCCTCACCATTGCAGTACGTAAAAGGTCGTAGAAAGTAGCAAGAACGAGATTTACGAGAGAGAGAGAATCGTTTGCAAATGAGTAACGGAAACCTTTCAACCCCGGCCAATATATATATATATATATAGGTTCCAGATATGACGCATATAAGAAAGGTCACGTTGGAGAAAGTAAAGGTCACTATGGTTCATGGTATTACGGCACGCCACAAGGAAATGAAGTGGCAATTGAACGATAGTATTACGAGCATTAAGAAGCGTGTAAAATAAGATCGCTTCCCTACGTCCTGAGGCCGCGCCGGAGCAGTTGGTATCTGCACGCGTGATTCCACATGAATACACGCGCGCATGGGGGCTAAATGTAGGCATCTGATAAACTAGGATAGCGGACCTCCGTGGGAATGGTGGATACCCTATCGCGGAGATTCCATCTATAGGCATATGGCCGCGGTAACATCGTTTCTATGCTTGTCCCTTTTGGAAAAATGGGTTAGCCCAGAGGCAGAGGCTGGGGGGCCGTCCTAGGCACCGCGGGAGTTATAGACCTTGTAGCTTGGGGGCTAGAAGTTCAGGACGTTGCCAAGCACCATGCCGCGGCATAGTGTGATAGGCCAGTTTAACTAGGAAGAGGGGGACCATCAGTTATGAACTCTTGTGCACTCATGTAACCATAACCGCCTGATGTGCATGTGATTGCATAACAAACTCCTCAACAGACTTTATTCTCTGTTGGTGTCATCTATGAGGTGCGAACTGCATGGCTCTAGCCCTATAAATAGAGGGAGCCTCACTCGTTTAAGGGCAGAGAAAAACAACAGAAGATCCATCTCAACTCCTTTATCCCACACTGCACTTGTGAGATCTGGTGGAACCCTTTCTGCCTCTCTTTTAAAGTAAAGCTGCATGAACCTTCTTCTCTAACTCGACCTTACTTTCGTTTGGTACCACACATATTAAAACTGAGATACCCCACTAAACTACTACAAACAAAGAGATAACGAGAGTGAAAAAGAGGAACGTGAGGGAAAAAAAGTGAGAAAACTAGAGCGAACAAGGCTGGGAGGAGAGAGAGAGAGACATAATCAGTCATCAAGTAATTGCAGTCGGCGAGAGAGGTAGAAGATGAGGAAGAGAAACCGGATACTAACCTGGAAGAAGAGAGCCCTGTCATCAGTTGGAGACCTAACCGGCAAGAGATTCTAATCGTCGTTGTCAGTCAGCACCAGTTGGCATCATCAGGTGAGTGAGAACGTGATATAGGAGAGAGTCTAATGCTTGCCACTTGCTTCTTTGTCGTCAGATGACCCAGATATTAGGCTTTGTTTTAAGAAAACATCTTCCTCGAATGAGGTGCATTCCTCTTGTGCCTTGAGCCTTGAAGAGAGACATGCTTAGGCAATGATTAATTGAAGTTGCCTTGCCTTGCTGTACATGAGGCGTGCCGTGATGCCTGCACCTATATTCTCCTTGCACTTAAGGTGCACTTTTAGCAACCATGATCGAACCAATCAAGAACCGTATGATTCAACATCAACTAGGAAAAAATGGTTTTAAAAATTCATTTATATGAAGAAAATGGAATAAATTGATTTTGATTCATACTAAACAATTTTCTTTATGTAATGACTTGAATACATCATCATCACAACAGATATGGGTCCAAATCCCTCAAACCATGAGAGTCTATAAAGCCAAAGTATATTCTCTTTTGGAGTTCCATTAGTGGGCATGGAAACCCTTGTAGGGGATTCTAATTCAAGATTTATGGGTAGAACCATCACAAGAAAAAGAAGATAGGATGCCAGAGAAGCCTGAGAGTATAATAAGAGAAGTAGGAGGGAACCTTTTAGCTTAAAAATAAAACACTTTAAAATGTGTTTTGCATACTTAGTGTTAAAACAAGTTAAAAAAAGTGTTGTAGCACCGATTAGTCCAACTTGTCCAAACCAAATCATAGTAAATTGCGTTTGTTCCACTGAAATAGTAATAGATAATTCACGAGTACATGTTATCTAGCCTTAAACATGCTTTGAAGTTAGAAGATGTATTTTTCTTTGAAAAAAAAGGATTAAGAACTTGTTGACTTCGACTGTATCCTATTAAATCATCTAATCACCAAATGATCAACAAATTATATATGGATAATTATTATTTTTCTCATTAAACCCTCTTAAGTATTATTGCATTTTCACACCAAAAAATGAATGGAAAAGGGTTCTGAATTCGTTGAAGCTGATAGTTCCAAGTATCCCCTACCGATTCTATCCCAAAATAAATTCACCTTTAGATTCGTACCGATTTAGGCATGAATTATGAATCAAATCAAGAATCGGATTTGTAATCGTAAAATTCTAGTAACTATGCCCTAAAGAGGGAAAATGTACAAAAGTTTTGTATAAACTAATATGTGGGTTATAATTTATTACTTATGGTAAAACAGAAAAATAATTTTTGAATGATTAGCTGACATTACTATTGATGGCCCTGGATGGCATCCCGAAGTACGTGCTAGTCATTTTTTGCATGTTGTGTTGTCAAATCATTCCAAATTTATGAATTTCTGAGTGCTTTAATTTTATAAGGACAATATTGAAGCAAGTTTTTATTTAAGAACTATACTTATATTCGTGTATTTGTAATAGGGTGATGTAGGACAATTTAAGGAAACTAATGAGAAAGCTACCTAAAGTTGGGTTTGTGGCGGGTTTAGGCCCTTTAGGGTAGGAATAGATTATAGGGTTGCTATTAAAAGGTAGACTATTGTTTTTTTTGGGATTATAGACAAGTAGATGTGAAATTTGGCTTGATTACTGGTTTTCAGAAGAAAAAAAAAGTGGTGCTGGTTGCTTTGGACAGTACTGATTTATGGGGTCTTAGTATTAATTCAAAAGCCGAAGAGTAAAGGCTGCTGAATCCATGGGCAGACGAGATAACATAGGGTTTTTTCAGGCTTGATTCGTGTTTCAGGCCTGTGAAGGAGACTGATCTTGGAATGTGGATAGTAACTTGGGAATCCCGCACTTGTTAGCCATGAACAGATAAGGCTGCACAAAATATCATAGAGCCACAAAAGCTATTCTCCAAAAATCAGCAATGGATAGAAAAACTTCGTACATATTAATGGCTGCTGGGTTTTTTTAATTCTACTGTTACTGTAACTCATACCACTAAGCTTTCTATGCTTAAATCAAACTACATATAGTGACTCAATAACAGAATTGGATTAGTAATGGCCCACCAGAGACCCTACGACCAATGTTCAATAAGTTACAAAATTGCCAAACAAACATAACTCAAATTGACCTGGGAAAAGTTAATAAAATATCATAGTGATGGTCCATGTTAAATTCCAATTTGGTGCCCCCTATTTTAAAGAATAGAACTTTCATAAAATTACTAGCTTAAGTTACATAGTTTGGGATATTGAACTCTCTAGCACACAGTCTTGTAGTGATTATTAATAAATGCGGGAAAATGAAATAAGAAAACAATGCCTTCTTGAGGGCTAAGGCTCTCTTTTATTGCCTGCTGACAAGCATTTACCTCCCAAAAGGTGTGGCGAAGCCTTGTAATGATCAACTGGTTGGGATGATGTGCACTTGGTGACTCACCCGTGATGAGTTGTATAGCAAGCTCGGTACCTATTTCAAGTTCTAAGTTTTGGATGTTCAGGTTTTAAGAAAGCTTTGGACAATGTCCTGTGGTCATGAACAAGTCAATTACCAACCCATCGGCCACAGTAGTCATGAACAAGTCAATTACCATTAGCTTTCGTTGGATTTGCTTTTGGCGCTCCATCAATATTGAGTTTGAACACCCGCCCCCCTCCCAATTTTGGGCAAGTCCACCCCATCAACTAATATCTGGTAGCTTTTTTGAGCTGTAGCATAACCCTGTATGACCTGCCATTCGAAGGCCTTAGCCAAGATATTTGCCGGTTTATTCCTACTTTGGTTGCAAACTTGAAATGAGAGTAAATGGGAAAATAGAACTGGTGTTAAGAAAAATGTAAAGGGAAAAAAGCATACAGAGATGAAAATGCTTTACAAATCTCTCCCTCTCGCTCTCCCCCTAGAACATAGTGTTAGTTTGGCCAATAGGTTGGGGGAGAGATGTACCGATTGCAAACTTAAACCTTTGGTTTACTTGATTAAATCGGTATGCTTTGACTCAAATATGTATTCTCATTTTTTCTCTCTTTCTCATTTTCTCTTCCAGTTCCAGCAAACATGAATATGATTGGATTGACTGGTTAAACATATCTTCATTTTTGCATGGGATGCTATACTAAGGTTGTGTTTGGGTTTTCTCTTAAATCTGAATGGAAAGACTTGAACCTTTTAAGACATTCTAAGTGAACCTAAAAAAATAGGATTTTGGGAAATGAAAGTGTTCTGTTCCATACTGTAATCGTTTTTAGTTGTCCCGAATGTGACAAAATTATGGTGCTTTTCTTTTTGTGATAACCAATTATGGTGCTTTTCTGTTTGAACTGTTTGTGAGATGGTTATCTATTCCTTAATGGCTCTACTCCAGATGGTATAATAGAAATATGATGTCAATAGACTTATTGACCTTTTAATGGGACATCTAATCATGCTTAATTGTTGGCGCTCCATATTTTTGTGTGGTAAACTATGTAAATTTGCATAATAAAAATGGTGTTCTATAACATTAAGAAATTTAAGATTTGAGGCAAATATCTCATCACTGATTCACTGCAAATATCTCTTCCCTTGCAGAGGCTCCCCTTGTAATCCATAATGCCAATCTTTGCATTTAGATGCTAGCTTCTGAGTCTGCTTTGTATGGCCTCGCTTTTGGCTTGAGATAAGAATATCTGTTGCAATGTGCACTGCATCTTCTAGCAGTCGTGTGCTCTCAAATGCCACATTCAATCTTATACGCTTGTGTGCGTGTGTGCTATAAATGTTGCTTTTCAGTTACAATTTGGATTCTTCCAAATTCGGAATTTGGTGAATTTCCTTGTTGTCTATCACCAGATCATACTCATGAAATATGCTATAATATTGGAATGTTATTAAAGAGCTATTTGTCACGGACTTATGCTTTTCCAGGCGATCCGTGCGGCACTTAGACGCTCACAACCAGACTTTGTGACGCTAAGTCAGCCTTCAAAAGCCACAAGCGTAGGAGAGAAAGCTAAACACTTTGAGAACTTGGGAGAATGGAGAGTATATTGCTCTTAGAGAGAGAGATTCTTACAACTCTTCTTGGATTTGGAGAGGTGTGGAGGTGTCTTGGCCAAATGAGCCCACCCACCTTATATAGGCTCTCTTGGGAAGTTCTGGAACATTCTCCACCCTCCTTATATAGGCTCTCTTGGGAAGTTCTAGAACATTCTGTAGGAGCTTCCTATGTGAATAATCTAGAAACCTATTCTGGAATATTCTATATAATTCTCTAGGATATGTAAAAGTACTAGAAATGCCTTGAACCTTCTAGATTCTTCTCCCCTTATTTAGGATCCTCTAGAATATTCCGGATCCCTCCAAAATGCTCTAAAGTCTTCAAAGTTCTCCAATGTACTCTAGCCTTCCGACATGCTCTAGAATCTTCTGTGAACCACGCTTGAGGTTCTCCAATGTTCTCTAGCCTTCTGACATGCTCTAGAATTTTCTGTGAACCTCGCTTGCTTTGAATTGACCATCTCTATGCCTTGGAGACTTTCGATCCGTGACATTGTCCCCCACCCAATCCGGCAACGCCCTCATCGCACTTTCTTCGTGGAACATTTGTATTAACTCTCGAAATTGCCATAAAGCATCTACCGGATCCCAGTTAGCCTCGCTGTCTGGCAATCCTTTCCACTTCACCAAGTGTTCGTGGCTTGGTTGGTAGTTCCTCCTCTGGATGACTTACTCTGCAAGTATGCACTCCGTGTGTCGTTTCTTTTCACTTGTTTTCTTTGTTGTGGTGGAGCAACTTCCTGCATGACTCTCAGTAGCCACTTGAACGGTGAGTTCATGTTGCATTTCCACCATCTTACCGTTGTGATCCACCTCTCTCTTTGGTGGATGTTGCTTGTTCTTTCCCTGTTCACTCTCTCGAATTGCGGTTAAGTGCTTTGCCCTTCATTTTTTTGGGTTTCCTCAAGTCGTATGCCGGAAAGAATATTGGCATTCAAACTTGACTTAGCCCTAGTAGGAACCATGCATGGGCTTCCCTCCAAGATGCACACCACATTAAGATGAGAAAGTATTGCCACATTTTATTGCCGCAGGAATTCCATACCTAACACAATGTTGTAATTATCAAGGGGTACCATAGAGAAGTCAACATTCCCCTTCCAAGTGCGAAGGTGTAGATCCACCTCATGAGCCACACCATCTAATGGTCTTGCCTTGGAGTTTCCCTTTGGTGTTTACTAACTCCGGGCTAGTTTTGATAGCGTTGAGAAGCTGGATAGACCCTATTTGTGCTTGCACTTGAGTCTCCCGTTCTGCAATCATAGCATTGAGGGCTTCTCTTTTAGGACACTCTCTTGCCGAATGTGGTCCATCGCATAAAAAACAATGTCTTGGGCTTAACCTTGCCTTGTTCTTCTATGCTTTTACCCTTGCCTTCTTTGCCAGTAGGGGGCTTTCTCGTCCCCTTTTCCCAGTGATAATGACCATTATCCTTGTCTTCCTCACCTTGATTGCAATTCCCCTTTGATGTCTTGGCCTTCTCATTATATTCTTGCAAAGACTCCGCTACTGCCATAGCCGTTGCAATATTCTTCACGCCGCGACGACGCAGTTTTTGCTCCGCCCATGGTTGTAGGTTGTCCATGAAGTTCAATAGTAACTCTTCATCGGTCATTTTCGGGATTTCCAACATGAGAGTTGATAATTCTTTCATATAGTCCCGAATAGACGTAGTGTGTTTTAATTTCTTCATATTCTTCCTTACTTGATAGGCCACATCCTCAGGATAGAATTGCTTCTTCAATTCTTTCTTGAAGTCATTCCAAGTGTCTATGGTGCACGTACCTTTTTCTATATCGGCATGCCTCTTGCGCCACCATAGAGTTGTGCCGGTGAGGTAGAGGATTGTAGTCCTTACTTTAACACTTTCATCTGTTAATGCCATCGCCTCAAAGTACCTCTCCATGTGCCATAGGTAGTTGTCCACTTCCTTGGCATTCCGCTTCCCATCATAAGGCTTTGGTTTCGACGACTCTACCTTAGGTGTCCCTGGCATGGCCACAGCTCCCTCGGCTATAGCCTTTTTACACATAGCCCAATCTTGGTGTACCTCTTCCAAGCGAGCTTCAAAGTTGGCCAGCATCTCCAACACCTTTGCTTGGAAGGCCTCGTTGCCTTGCTGCATGTCATGCACCGCAGAGTTGCGGTAGCAATCATGCTATCCTTGAGGTCCTTGATCTCACCCTTAAGATCTTTCACCTCTTGTTGCAAACTTTACTCCAATACGTCAAGCCAATCCCCCGAGTCAGTCACGACAAGCTCCACCTTTGCAAGTCATGCATTCATGGTTGCAATAGCATCACGAGACTTATCCTTCCTTTTGAGTTGGTGTCCCTTCCACAGGTTTGCTCGGTCATCATGTCTTTCACGCCGGATGACATTGTGTTTTCTCCTCCTTTGTAACCTGGCTCTGATACTAAGTGTCACGGACTTATGCTTTTCCAGGCGATCCGTGCGACACTTAGACGCTCACAACCAGACTTTGTGACGCTAAGTCAGCCTTCAAAAGCCATAAGCGTAGGAGAGAAAGCTAAACACTTTGAGAGCTTGGGAGAACGGAGAGTATATTGCTCTTAGAGAGAGATTCTTACACTTTGTTGGATGGTTTGGCCAAATGAGACCACCTCCTTATATAGGCCTCTTGGGAAGTTCTAGATCATTCATGAGAGAAGTTTAGAACATTCTCTAGAAGCTTCTCTCATGAATGATTTAGAAACCTATTCTAGAATGTTCTTATGGAATGATCTAGAATATGCACAAGTGCTAAACAATTCTATAAGCTTCTAGGATTCTCTAGATCTTTCCACAAGCCTCTAGTCCATTACTCCTTCTAGGAAATTCTAGAGAATTCCGCAAGTTGTGACACACCGCTTCCGATCATATTGTTCAGTGTGGGTGTCAGCCACCTCCTTCTGATGCACATAGCTGCAAGCGGTCACATGGGTAGTGATGAGATCAGGGTAAGGGAGGCGACGCTGGCTTCCCAACATGGTGGGTTCGGGAAAAAGCCGCAAGATAGAAGCGCTCCATCTCATCCCAAATAGCCTGCGGAATTGATATCTCATACCCTTTATCAAAGGCGTAGAGAATGGCAAAAAAGGAGCCACGTTCATTTGTGTGAGCGAGGCACACACATTGGCCTTAATTACATTATCAACAAAGCGAAGGTCCTCCTGAGTCACTACGAGGAGTGCTCATAAAGGTGTTATCGGCCTTACCTCCACACATATCATCAGCAATGGGCTTCACGACAAGGCTGGGAGGGTAAGGGACTCTGACAGGATCTTGGTGGGGAAGGTCAAGGTTCAAGGTCGACATGATATCCTCAACAGTTATGCTAACTGGAAAATCAGCAATGGTGGAGAATAAGACACCCGGATTCTCCAGTTTGGTGTGCATGTTTTGGTAGAAACGACGCACCACGCATGGGAACGCCTTGTCGGCGGTTGGGGAAAATAGGCAGTGCAAATGCTGTCGTTCAAATTCCGCCACAGCCCGTTGCGTGGTTGGTTCAGTCCGAAAATAGGCATCGATATCGAAAGTGGTTTCATACGCAAGGGGGCGGGACTTCCAAGCGGCGGTTGATTTGTCGCGTTGAGCCCCACGGCTTTGCCATTTGTGCGAAGTGGGTCGGCTAGGACCGGTAGCACTACGAGCCCTGGACTTGGGATGTTGGGTACAGGCCATGAGAATGGAAAAGGGGGTAAAAACAGTGAGGAGGGGCCTGCCATGGTGGTGAATCTATTGTACAATTAGGTTCATAGTATGTTCCATGAAAAAGGTATAATGCAGAGGCAAGAAACCAGTCAGAGGTTTCAACATATCAATAGATTACCGAATGGCAAATAGCAAATACGGAAAAAACATATAGGAAAAAAAAACACTGGATTCTCCAAATGCAAAATACTCCAAAGATGCAGTCATGATTTGTTGCGTATAGAAAAGAAGCGGGAGGGAAAGAAAAGAAAAAGAAGAATAAAAATAAAAATAAAAATAAAAATAAATGAATAAATAAGATATTATCGGAGAACGAGGGGCGGTGACGAACGGCGGTGGGGAGTGACCCGGAGAGACAACGATTGTAGCGTGGACTCGTCCTTTGAAAATTGAAGTCTTCTCGTTGGGTAGGGGTGTGCAAACAACTCTTCAAACTGCTTGAACCTGCCAATGTGCACCAACTTGCACCAACCTGTGCGATTTATGTGGGTGAGTGGGTAAGGTTAGGTGGGTTGAGTGAAAAAAGTAAGACAGATGGGCTGGTTGCGGGTCATATTTCTTTAACTGCCAGCAACCCAACTCAACCCGCCGAAGATATATATTAGTTATCGTGTTCCTATATACGACGAATTCTAACCACATGTATATATTTATAGTTATATGATTTTCTTTTTAATAATTTGAAAGAAATAAATTAGAGCATTTATGATTTTGATTGTTACTATTATATATTGAGACTATTTGTTTTTGATAAGTATGTATTGTAAATGATATTGGTAGAGAGTCTAGACATATTTGTTTATGTTATTATTATTTGTTGTTATTATTATTATTGAATGGCTACGGTTGTTGGCTTTTGCTTAACGTGTTACGTATATATATTTTAAATTGCAATAGATTTTTTTATTTTTTAAAATCTAATTTTAAGAAAATGACCCCAAGGTTTTACATTCTTTCAACCCGCTAAATCGCCTAAATTGGTGGTTGAAACCGCCAAAACAATTCAATCAGCCTGTTGGTTTTGACGATCGGTGGATTGAAAAAAATTTCACCCATCAAAGATGAATTGGTTGGAAATATATCCTTAACCCGCCCCAACCCAACCTACGCACACCCCTATCATTGGGCTCCTTGTAACTGGAATCTCGTCAATTTAAGCAGTTGCAGAGGAATAACAAAACAAGATGAATAACAATTAAGCAAAAAAAATCCTAACTAAGAACTAAAATGAGAACTAATTTTGGAAAATAAACAACTGTGCTTTTGATCCCCGACAACGGCGCCAAAATTTGATGTGAAACCGTTATAAATCCTAACTCGAGCAAAATATTGATTTATACCGGATGTCGTACCTCAAGGATCAAAAGGCTAAGTTGGGTTATTCTAAAGACCAATTCTCAAATTATTTTGTAAAAAAAATTGTTGATTGTGAAATTTTTAACTAAGTAAATTAAATAAAGGTGAAGTTGAAATCAAGTTTTGAGGAGTTCTTAGGGCTTTGATTCCACCCTAACTTTGTAACCAAGTCATTGCACCAATTTCAAAGTTCATTAATCAAAATGGTAACGATTCAATAGTAGCTATAAGTCTTAACGAAATTTTCAAGAGAAATCATGTAATTAAGAATTAGGCATAACCTATCTTCGGTTAGCACAAATCATCTATAAAGCACGACTCGTCTTCCTAGGCATAGATCATCTCAACTCATAATTGCATGTACAAAGATAACCATTGTATAACATATGTATTCAAAATCACATAAACTGAACACAGGTATGTAATTTTGGAAGAACGAACTCAAAGTAAAACAAGGCCTTCAAGTTATAGAATCATCGTTTTGATATTGAAAATACTAAACTAATACAAACCATAGTTACTCGGTTAGGGTTTCATCTACACCTTAAGAGAGAGATCTAGCTGCTCATGGAGAGTGAACTATCTAAGATCTTCAGTTGAATCTCCATGTAAAGCTCTTTGGATCTTCTTCTTCTATTCTCTTGCCTCCTCACAGTTTCAATCCCCTTACTTCGAAGTTAATAAAACCCTTTTATAGTCTAGGACACATCTGGGGTCAAAACAAGGAGTAAAAATGTTCAACTTAAATAATTCTCGCCGAGTTCTGCTTGGGCAGAGCTTGTGGCTGCTCGGGCGGAATTGACCAGAATGGTTCTTTTGCCTCCCAGCGACTTTTGCTCGAGCAGAGGTTAGTCTTGCTCAGGCACAATTGGACAGTCTGGCAAGTTTACTATCTTTTGTGCATTCAGATCATATGGATTGAGCTTCCTTCATTCCTTAATCTTCTAAGGCTCCACTTTAGTACCATACTTGCGCATTCGGCTCTTGCGACCTAGAATAATGAAAATGGCATAACACCCATCAAGTTGCAAGAGTAAAGGATTCAACAAGTGTACTTTGGTGGGTCTAAATGTGTGCATTTCGGCACTTATCAGTTTTAGACCTATACAAATAATTTTCTAAGAGCAAACATTGAGGGTATTTGTTAAAAATTATAATTCAGCTTTTAGTTTGTATCTCAACTAAAAGTTTGGAAAATTCAAACATATGTGTTTATATAGTTTTTCTCTTGTAGTTTTTGATTTTAAATTAACAAACACAATTCTGCTTCTTGAAGTTATAAGTTTATTATTGGCTCTGATACAAAGAAGAAATTCAGGATGGAATCTCTTAAAATTTTATTTTCACTGTATCACATATTTATACAGATAAGAAAGTCTTAAAATAAGAAATAAAATCAAACGATATCTAATAATATCTCCAATATTATCTTTAACAATATCTAACAATATCCTATGATATCTTATAATATCTTATGATATTAAATAACATTTCCAACACAAACAAATTCACTTACTTGGAGAGGAAATGAAAATAGTCAAATGGACAAAATGGTTGAAAGAAAGGAACATATCCAAATGGACAATGTGGCTTCCATCCGAATTCACGTCAAATTTGACTCAGATTTGGGTTGTTTATTTGGTTTAATTGATTATATTTATATGATGTATTGCTTCATCTCACACCGATGATCCGGTTGAAGTGCAATTTTGTTGACGTAGAGTCCGTTATAAAATTGGTCAATCTTGTTTAACAGAAAAGCTGGTGCTAACACAAATTTTCCTCATGAGTGAATTTTACACCAAATAGCAGAGCCTTAAATGTTGATTGCTAAAAAAGTAGTGGAAAATAAAGAAAGTTTGTAATCTTATATGCCCTTTGTTTTGTTACATTAATCTCAGATCCAAATTAATTTGTTCAGATGGATGCAGTCATTTGGAGAATAGGTCCAATTTCATCTCTATGGATTTTTAAAATAAGAATAGCAGATATAGTCATGATTCAACGGTCGGGTCCACTTACTTTTTTTGTTTTCTTTTGTTTGTTCATTTCTAATGCCCACTATTTCCAAGTGTGATTTCTATGTTATGCATGGTCGGGCCTAAGGGCATATCGGTTGAAGTAGATTATTCTTTTTGATCAATCAAAATCCCTTCCCAAACTGTACAAGCTTCTTCCAAAGCATACGACTTTCTGGACGTAGATGATGATATCTATACAGATGGATTTTATATATATCGTTTAATGAAGTACCACATGAGTGGATATATAGGAAT
>JAUTBS010459200.1:0-14923 GCA_032361285.1 Aequorea victoria | reverse complement strand
TTTTATTTCATGATCATACCACTTGTCATCTTTAGGGTTTTGAGAGTTCACATTTCTAGGGTTAGGACCTCTTGTTCAATAATTAAAGTAATAGTACACTTTTATTCTACGTTTAGTGCTTAATGAACGTGTCGTGAAAAGTGAGGCGTCACATCATAGTTACAAACCTTTATTAGATCTAATCTCAAAAAACACAACATAATAACAAAAGGCGGATGAACATATAATTTTCGTACTCAAGACTAGTTTCATACTTGATCTATACTTTTAGAAAGCATATTGGAATAAAAAGATTGTCTTTGCATCATTAAAGCATTTCAAGAAGAATAGTTGATATAAAAACAAGTGGTAGCAGATCACGTACAAATAAACAAATGACTTTTTTCCCCCATTCTTTCTCTCTTAAGTTTTGGGTAGAGTTCAATGAAAGAATAAATTTTCCTAGCATTCACTTTTATTTATAGCTGCATACACAAGCATGAGTTGGATATTAAGTAGAAGTTGTTAACACTGGATTTAAATAAGATGTGAGTCCGTTCAAGCATGTAGGAGGTGTCGACATAATAAGCATGACCTGATTCATCTCAAGCACGAGGTGTAGCATGATGTGTCCAAATCTATAAGCATGAGCTGTAAATGTAAGAAGTATGAGGTGAACCCTCATGGATAGTTCAATTGGTCAGGTCTTGGGTTTACCCGGCTATTAACTTCAGGGCCTCGGGATTAGTCGAGCTGTGCGCAAGCTGACCCAAACACCCGGTTATCAATATATATATATATATATATATATATATATATATATAAAAGAAGCATGAGATGTAAAGCCAACAAAACACAAGGTGGCACTATTCTTGACACATCTTAGATTGAAAGCATGAGGTGGCATTAGACTTGAGACATGTCTAGGCTACAAATGGTAGAGAAAGTATGAGGTGGCTTTCCACCAGTACAAGGTATCACACACATCTTTACCAAGTGACTCATCATTCTTAACTAGTTACGGTGTTTACATTGATTAATCCATGCTTAGAACTAATTAATCTAAACAAAACCAAGTTCATTATTATACCATGATAATTAATATTTTTTTTTTGTTGATAAGGAATTAAGATTCTAAAAAGGGAATGGTAATTATACCATGATAATTAACAACCATAATATTATGGTTGTTACATTAAGACCATAAAAAAGCATAAATGGCCATACCACAGATTTTTCCTATGTTTTTTATTACTTTGTTCCTTTTTCTTAGTTGTTACTATTTTTGATGAATTTATTACTGTTTGTTTTTTTAATTTGTAAATTCCTTCTTCCTTTTCTCTCTCACCCCCCCTATCTCTCTCTCTTTTTTCTTTCTTTATTATTATTATTATTATTATTTGGGGTGGGGGGTGGTGTTCGGTTTGATGATTCATGGGAACGAACTTATTTTGATCTAGCCTTGGAGACTTGGAGTACAACCATCATTCTGAACGGATACTAAAAAGGGAGTATCATGATGTTTGGTGTAAGAAATCTGAAACTTCTATAACCATTGCCACTGTGCCAGACAAATTCTATCTGCATTTATGAGTCACTTTTTGCTTTTTCCCTCAATGAAAAGTGAAAACCTGTAAATGTGGATGCAGTTTGCCCCGTTGGACTAGTTGCTACTATGTGACATGTAACATGCAAACCTGTGATGCTTTTTTCATTGTAATCCCTGAGGACCTGACTCAACCATCCAAACTTTTCCTCAATGAATAATCAGAGATGGTGCCATTTGACATTTTGAACAGTCCTGCAATCAGCAGAATCAGTATTTTTTCTGCAATAAAGTTACAGACATAATAAATCAAAGTTTCTTCTTTAATTAAAACCATTACTAAATTTAATTATATGCTCGTGCTCTCTTTGAAGAGTTTCCTGTGAGGAATAATGACCTGCCAGTACATACTTCTATGATACTAAATAGTTCAACTAACCCTGTTAACCCAGGGTACTGGGGAAATCTATGCTGGTGTGGTGCCCAAGTCATGACCTCTAGCTTCCCAATCGCTTTAGTGTTTTCAATGTGATGCTCGGTAATTTGATTAGAGCAAAGACAAGCAGTGGACTATGGCTCGTCATTAGTGGTGGTCGATTATCTTGGGCGTTGTTTGGTAGGGAGGCTAGAACGTGGTGGCGGTGTTTTTCCATCATTTGCTTCTTTAAAGAACTGGGCTGATCGAAAATGGAGGGTGCCCACAGGGGTGAAGGACATCCAGGGCGCTGGCGATTTTTTTCTCTTCGTCTTCCCATAGTCAAGAGAGGCGAAGCGCATGTTGGGTGTTTGGAGGACGACGACCTTCTCTAGACTGGTGGTCTCCGTTTGGCGAATGCTACAGGCCAGGTCTGATGCCGTTCAAATGCATTCGAGTGGTGGCTTTGTCGGTCCATTTATGAGATTTCAGTGTCTTCAAAGAAATTGGTGACCGGTGTGGAGGCTTTTTGGGGGTGGATGACAACACGGCGGCAAGGTCCCATGTGTGATGCGCTAGGATCAGAGTGCGAGGGACTGGGAGGGATGGTCCAGCAGAGATTAATGTGGGGTGGGTATTGTTTTTTTGTGTCGGTTATGGGTTGAGTTGGGCTCGGTGGTGGAGTACAGGAAGGATCCGATAAGCTTTGACACTGTTCGCTCATCTTCGGTGACGAGGAAGATGACGACGCATGGTAGTCACGAGGTGGTTGGGCGAGTGGGGGTAGGTGGCGTGGAGAGGGAGAGGAGTCGGCGTGGAGGCTCGCGATTGGAGGGTTTCAAACCAAATGAGGCTTTTCCATAGGTTTCCATAAGGTGGGAGAATTCTGCGTTGACACGTGGCTCTAATAATTTTTTTTTTTCGTAGGGCTGGGCCTTTAATGGTTGGGATGGATACAAGGACAAGTGGGCTGACTCGGTGGAGGCTCAAGCATGGGTTTGGTTTAAAAAAGTGGGCTGTTCTAAAAATGGAGTCCAATCTTCAATGGGCCCAATTGTTGATAAAGGGAAGTCAGTTCGGATCGAGGAGTGCTTGCCTAACTTGGATTTGGCTTCGGGTCGAGTTTCGAGAGAATTCCGTTCTCGTGCCTCGATTGGGTCGAGTTTGGAGGCTAGATTGACGACAGAGGCCGATTGTTCAGTCGACACCTTCTGCGGAGGGGTCTATGATGGCGTTCATCATCAAGCTTCGAAGGAAGTGTGTTCTTTGCGTTTGGCAGACCAGCAGGTCGGGTTCTCGCCTTTGGCGGAGGGTTTTGGTCCTTTTCCCTCTCTTTCTTTGTTTGATGACGATGCTGGGAATGGAGCCTGGTTGTCGATGATGAAGGGGAGCACGACCGTGTGTTGTAGCAGGTCTGTGATGGCAGAGGAGATGATGAGCAAGGATGTCGGGTTGGTGTTTGGTGCCTAGGTCCCGGGAACATTTCGGGAAGTCATGCTTTGGTGGTGATCTGGAGGTGGTTGATTGCCCTCCTTTGGGGATGTTTGATCCCAATAGCGACCGAGGACACTCCAGATCTTGGTGCCTCAACTCAACCGAGGCTGTGTCGACATGGGTTTTGAAGAAGATTAAAGATGTGTGGGTAGGTTGTTGGGGGGTTTCCTTTGATGACATGGAAGAAGAAGCTATGACCCTTTTTGGCGCTCTTGAGGTGAGAAAGGGCGTAGGGTGTGTGAAGAGTCCTGAGAAGTCCAGTGTTGGTAGGCGTAGGTCGGACATGGTGTTGAGAAATCTCCACTGCTCTGTGAACTATGACGGCAGGGGTGAGGGTGTGCTATCTGTGCGTGGGGGTAGGCATAAGAGGGTGCCTCTTTTTCTTTGTCAATGAGGACACGAATAGTTTGTTGGAATGTGAGGGGCTTGAATTCGGATTCTAAGAGAGTGGGTATTAAATCATTGTTAAAGGATTGGAAGGCGAATGTGGTGTGTTTGTTGGAACTAAGATGGAGTCTTTGTCAGACTTGGTGGTGCACAACATCTGGGGTGGTAGAATGTTGAATTTTTGCTTCTTGCCTGCGATGGGGACAGCGGGGGGGCATCATTCTGATGTGGGATATTAGGGTGGTTCTTAAGGAAGACTAGGAGGAGGGGCGTTTCTCTTTGTCTTGCCTTTTCCACAGCCTTGTTGATGGTTTCCAGTGGGCTTTCTCTGGTGTGTATGGCCCGGGAGACGCTAAGGGAAGGGAGGAGATGTGGGAAGAGTTGGGTGCCGTAGCTTTCAGGTGGGAGGTGCCCTGGTGCGTTGGTGGGGACTTCAATGTAGTTAGGTTCCCTCATGAGCGTTTGGGGTGTAGTGTTTTGTCTAGAGCCACGAGGTCATTTTCCTATTTTATTAATGCCTTGGAGTTGGTTGACCAACCTCTTTTAGGAGGTTCCTTTACTTGGTGTAACAACCGGAACCCTCCTTTGATGTCCCAGATTGATCGCTTTCTGGTTTCTACAAGGTGGGAAATCTTTTTCTCTTCAGTGGCCCAGTCTTCCTTGCCCAAACCTCTCTCAGATCACGTACCTATTATGTTGGATAGCGGTGGGTTTCGAAGGGGTAAGTCTCCTTTCAGATTTGAGAATGTGTTTGCAGGTGGCTGACTCTTGGGACTAGAGTGGCTTCTCTGTGGAAGGTACTCCGCCGTATGTCCTTCCTATGAAGCTGAAGTTGCTAAAGTTAAAGCTAAAGCGTTGGAATGTTGAGGAGTTTGGTAATCTTAGCGGTCAAAAGGCTAAGGTCATTGCTGATATTAGTGCCCTTGATTCTAAGGAGGAGCTTGGTTCTCTCCTTGATGGGGAAAGGCAAAACAAGGAGGCCTTGAAAGGGGAGTTCGAAAGGATGGCCAAGTTGGAGGAGATCCACTGGAGGCAAAAATCCCGAGCTTTGTGGCTTAAAGCTGGGGACAAGAATACATGCTTTTTTCATAGAGTTGCTAATGCTCATAAGCGTGTGAACTCGAGTGGGAAGGTGTGCGTGGATGGTGTGACGCTGACTGTTGAGGAGGATATAAGGGTCGGTATTTCTCAGTATTACTGTTGCCTTTTCTAGGAAGAGGATGATTGGAGACTGCGCTTGGATGATCTACACTTTGACTCTATTGGTGCTGATGAGGGGGTTTCTAGAGCAGCCTTTTTCAGAAAATGAGGTAGTCAGAGCCTTGGGGGAGTTGATGGGGATAAGGCCCCTGGGCCTAATGGCTTCACAATGCCTTTTTCTTAGCATTGTTAGGATGTGGTGAAAGAGGAGGTTATAGGTTTCTTTCAGTTCTTCTTCAACCATGGCTCTTTTGGGAAGAGTCTTAATGCTCCCTTTGTCACTATCATTCCCAAGAAGGGTGGGGCAGATGATATTAGAGATTTCAGACCCATTAGTTTGATACGCTCGGCCTATAAGCTTTTGGCTAAGGTGTTACCTTCCAGGCTTAAGAAGGTGCTTGATCCAGTGATTTATGAGTCTCAGAATTCTTTCACGGGAGGTAGACAGATTCTTGATGTTGTTTTGATGGCCAACGAGTGTGTTAATTCCAGACAGAAGAGTGGGATCCCTGTAGTTATTTGCAAGCTGGATATTGAGAAAGCCTTTGACCATGTGAATTGGGACTTCCTTCTTTATGTCCTGCAAATGATGGGCTTTGGGGATAGGTGGAGGGCTTGAATCAAATTCTGTGTCTCTTATGTTTCCCTTTCAATGGTGAATGGGACTCCGACTGGCTTTTTTCCAAACTTCCAGAGGTTTGAAGCAATGCAATCCTATTTCCCCCCTTTTGTTTATTTTGGTGATGGAGGTTTTCAGTCGTTTGATCTAAGGGGTTATGCAAAGTGGCCTGTTACAGGTGTTTAGGTTGGCGAGGTTATGTCCATTTCACATCTTTTTTATGCTGACGACATTCTGGTCTTTGTGGATGCTGAGCCTTGTCAGATGGGATATCTTCGTTGTGTGTTGCTTTGCTTTGAGCCAGTGTCGCGTCAGTATCTATCTAAAGGGGGCATGATTACTCTTCTTAAGAGTACATTATCTAGTCTGCCGACCTATTTTATGTCCGTTCTCTCTATTCTGGGTGCGGTAGCTAGGAGGCTTGAAAAGTTACAGAGAGATTTTTTTGTGGGGTGGTTTGGGAGATAGTCGTAAGTATCATTTGGTGGATTAGAGTTTGGTCTGCTCCCTGGTAAAGAATGGGGGCCTTGGCATTAGGAGGCTAGTCACTTTCAATAAAGCTCTTTTGGACAAGTGGTTATGGAGGTTTGTTGTTGGGAGAGATGGGTATTTGAGAAGGGTTATTTAGTGCAAATACGAGTCTTCAAGGGGTGATTGGGGTACTCCCCAAGTTACCTCTTCTTACGGCAGAAGCGTCTGGAAGGCTATTAGTAAGTTGTGGGATGAGTTCTCGAAACACATCTTTTTTGAGATTGTGAGCCCACCGCCCTTGTTTTTGGTCGGATGTTTGGTGCGGCGATGTTCTTTTGGGTTTGACGTTTCCTGATACTTTTGCTTTGGCTTCAGACGAGGAAGCACTTGTTGTGGATTACCTACGGTGGAACTCTCAGGCATATGCTTTTGGAACATATGGTTGAGGAGGGATGTTCATGATTGGGAGCTGCCCCAGTTGCTAACTCTTCTTGGCAAGGAATAAAATTTTCATTTGTTTCCATCGAAACAGTCGAAACGTTTCCGTTTCCTAAGCGACCGAAACAAAATTTAATAAAATAACAAAATTGTAGTATTTTCTTCGAAACACATCAAAACACATCTGAATATTGTGCAATATACCTAAATAAGTTTTCTTGAAAAGAATTTAATTTTTTTGCATAAATATTTGTACATTTCTTTTAGAAAAGTATAGATGGTTGTATTTTACTTTATTAAATATAATACTATTAGTACTAATACTGCCTAAGCAAACTTTTACACCTTATTTTGTTGTGATCCTATACTTTTTTAGAATCATTTACTTTAGAATCATCTACACTTGTATTTAATAAAATTAAGTGTTTGATTATGCATAAGAAAATTAATTCATATAAACTTTGATCTTTATGGTTTTACACCTGTTCTTTTCTGTGAATAACTATATAAATCTCTATATGTATAATTAA
Organism: Aequorea victoria; assembly: GCA_032361285.1. Taxonomy (NCBI): domain Eukaryota; kingdom Metazoa; phylum Cnidaria; class Hydrozoa; order Leptothecata; family Aequoreidae; genus Aequorea; species Aequorea victoria. Next base: position 7,844 of record JAUTBS010459200.1, on the reverse strand, counting down.
TCACTTATTAGTCTTTAATATATAGATTTAAATAAATGTTTCTAAATATTTCTAATTTTGTCGCTCTAAAAATGTTCTTGAAACGTTTCCGTTTCCATACTAATCGAAACAACACAACGAAACGAAATTTTGATCCTTGCTTCTTGGGCTGTTATACGATTTTACAGTAGGAGCTGGGGGTTTGGATCTTATTAAGTGGAAGGATGATCAGAATGGGAGGTTTTGGTCAAATCTTCGTATGACAGTTTGTCAGAGGTGAATAGTGCAGTGTTCCCTTGGAGGAGTGTATGGAAAGTTCGATCCCCTACGAAAGTAGCTTTCTTTGGATGGACGACGGCTGACAGTAAGATCCTTACTTTTGATAACCATATTCGGAGGGGGCACGTGTTGGCTAATAGGTGCTGTTTGTGTAAGGAAGACGGGGAGTTTGTAGATCATCTGATCATCCATTGTGTTTTTTCGAGGGAGTTGTGGGGGTTTGTGTTGTTCCTTTTTGGGATGAAGTGGGTTTTTGAGAAGGATGTGGTCGGCGTCCTTTTGGGTTGGAGAGGTGGGAGAGTGGCAAGAAATCGGAGGAAGGAGTGGTGTTTAGCACCTTTGTGCGTGATGTGGATGATTTGGATGGAGCGTAATAGGAGATGTTTTGATAGGGTTGAAACCCTAATCCATAGGTTGAATGGAGTCTTTCTCAGTTTTTGGTATAGTTGGCTTTCTGAGATTGGAGTTCCTTCTGTTTTCGATACTTTAGATTTCATTGATAAACTCTCTATAGGTAATAGGTTTGACTCTTTTTTTGTAGACTTGTCATTGATTGGACCGTTTTGAGGGAGAATTATAATTGGGTGGCATTCACTTAATACCCTTATCAATATATTTGTTACTTATCAAAAAAATAAATAAATTATTTCATCAAACCAGTTTGCAGAAGGTTTTAGCATGGAGAATTCTACATCATTTAATGTTTTCTAATCATAATGTGCAAGCAGTGTCCAGGTCCTTGGAGACAGATATTTGCTGATAATTTTTACACCAACACAAGTCCCTAGACTAGAAGAATGAATCATTTTTTTTTGTAATAAGAGTGAGTTAAGCTTCAATAGTGTGAGTCAACCTGATGTGTATATATATATATGTATATATATATTTATATATATAATTGGGGGGGGGGGGGGGAAGTTTGAAGTCAAAACTCCTGAGACATTGGATCTTCAATGTCTCTTTAATGTCTCACGACCTGGACAGGTCTTTAAACTTTAAGTGGGAATCCTGATTCTATTTTGAAATTTTGGCTTATGTTTGCCTTTCTTTTTGTTGGCTTACATAGTAGGTTGGCCATAAGTTTCTCTGCAGAAATAGCGCACATGCATGGCTTAAGGTCTGGAATGGTTGACTGAGCCTTATGTTTCCAATAGAGTTCTTGCGAATATATATTTGTTTTCTGTGGTGCTTAATTCCTCTTAGTTTTAGCATTTTTTTTTATAACCTTGTTTTTCTTAATCTTTTGTCTTGGGTTCTTTGCTTCTTTCTTCTCAGCAGGATCTCTTGGCATGCAAACCCAGTTTTAACATCATTATGTGCTTTTTTTTAACCTTGTTTTTCTTTATCTTTCGTATTGGTTTCTTTGCTTCTTTCTTCTTAGCAGGATCTCTTGGCATGCAAACCCAAATTGCCAACCAAGTGCAACCAATTCCTATTCCAGCAATGGCTGGTAACCAGGCTCAATCACGTCAACAGCTATTATCTCAGAACATTCAGAATAATATCACAGCAACTGGAGTACAAGGTTCTGCTAGTGGGGCACCGACTACCATGTCAAATGTTGCTGGCCAGAATTCCAATTTGCAGAACATTCAGAACATCTCTGGGGTTTCACAGAATTCAGTCGCAAATTCAATGGGGCAAGGGGTGTCTTCCAATATTTTTGCCAATAGTCAGAGGCAGATGCCTGGAAGGCAACAAGTTGTTTCCCAACAACAACAGCACCAATCTCAAAATCCGCAGCATTATCTTTACCAGCAGCAGCTCATGAAGCAGAAATATCAGCAGGGAAGTATCCCTAACGCACACATGCAATCTCACTTTCAGCCACAACAGCCGCAGCAGCAACAGAACTTATTACAATCTACTCAATTGCAATCTTCTCAGCAATCTGTTATGCAGCCTTCTGTCATGCAACAAGCTCCACTATCTGGCCTTCAACAAAACTTGCAGTCTTCTGTTCAACAGTCAACACAACCTATGCTCCAGCAAAATTCACAGTCAGTCCTCAGGCAACAGCAACAACAACAGCAGCAGGCTCCAATTATTCATCAACAGCAAACAGCAATGCAGCAGCAGTCAATATTGCCTACGCAACAGCAGCAGCAGCTAATGGCACAGCAGCCAAATTCTACACTCATGCAACATAACCAGCTACTTGGACAACAAAACAGCATCCCTGACATGCAACAGCAGCAGCAAAGGCTGAATAGTCTTTCTAACCTGCAGCAGCAGCAGCAGCTAATGAGCCAGCAAAACAACGTCCCAAATATTCATCAACAGCAACAGTTGGGTCCCCAGAGTAATATTGCTGCGCTTCAGCAACGGCAGCAGCAGCAGCAATTGCTTGTAAATCAATCTGGTAATTCCAGCATGCAGACTAATCAGCATTCTATACACATGCTACAACAATCTAAGATTCCACTGCAGCAACAAAACCAGCAGAGTGCCACAACTTTGTTGCCAAATCAGGGTCAACAGTCGGAACCACAGCCACCACAGCAGCAATTGATGTCGCAGATTCAATCGCAGCCTGGACAGTTGCAGCAGCAAAGTGTTCAGCAACAGCAAAATTCGCTGCAACGAGATATGCAACAAAGGCTTCAAACAGCAGGTCCTTTGCTTCAATCACAGAATATGATTGATCAGCAGAAGCAGCTATTTCAATCACAAAGAGCTATTCCAGAGGCATCTTCAAGTATGTCATTTCATTTTCATAGATTCATTCTTTTAAATTTTTTGATTATCTCAATCCACAAGTAGATTGATCTATGTTCTTGGTTTAATTGTCTCTTATTCTCAGCAGTAGATGGTTATAATTTATGAAAAGTAATGTTATTAAAAGACCTATTCCTCATTACAGACTAAATGGAAAAAAATTCTATCGATCCACAAGACTTGATACCGTTACGTAATGGCCGATCCGTTACGTAACGGCCGTTTTTTGAAACCCTGGTGGAGAACCATACTTGAGGAGCTTGCTTGAGCCCACAGATGGCCTTGCACAATTTGCAGATGTAATAGGCTGGTCAACGTAGCCAGGTGGCTGAGACATGTGAATTTCCTCATCAAGATTGCCATGAAGGAATGGATTAGAGACATCCAGTTGAGTGATATTCTAGTTGAGATGAAGAGCTAAAGAGAGAAGTATGCGAATCGCAGGTTGTTTAGCGACTGGACTAAAGGTTTCATGGAAATGCAGTCCAGGTTCGTGATGATACCCCTTAGCAACAAATCTCGCTTTGTAGCGAGCAATAGTAGCATCAGAATTGCGCTTGGGTCGATAAACCAATTTGTAGCCAATAACAATACGATCAGATGGTAAAGGAACGAGGGACCACATTCTTTGAGTTTGTAAAGTATGAAACTCTTCAGACATGGCTGATCTCCATTGTCTGTGCTTGCATGCCTTGGTAAAAGATGGAGATTCAATAATAGAGGTGGCGGAGGAAATAGTAGCACTATATGAAACTAGTAGTTTGGGTTTAAAAATGTCTATTGAGAATAGCTGAGGCATTAGAAGCTTGGAGTAGGGCAACTCAAGGCGGATGAGGCTCGCAGAAGGTTCTAGAGTATCCTGGAAGGGTCCGGTACGTGGAAGAACCTTGAAGAGTCGTGAGTATTCTGGAAGAGTCCGTAATGTACCAGAGCATCCTGAAAGATTAAAGAAGACCCTAAGAGGTTGTAGACAACTCTAACATGTCCTAGAACACTGTGGAGAATTCTAGAACATGGAAAAAGAGTATGGAAGTCTAGATGATTCCAAGGAATGTTCTGGAGAGTGATTTGTAGCCTTTGGATCAAGATGATCCTAGCCATCCATTGAGGAGGTGGAAGGCTATATAAGGGTGAGACCTCATTTGTGAGGTGAACACTTGGAGGTGCTCCAATGAGGAGAGCACTTGGGAGTGGTTCCAGAGTGACTCTCTAGAGTGAGAGTGTGTCAAGTGTGAGCTTGAGAGCTTGTTAACACTTGAGAGAGGAGTAATAACCATGTAAAGTCTTTGTACATTCATTCTTTATATAGTGAAGCTTCCTTATCCTAAAATGTGTGTCTTGTATGAGTGTGTGAGGTTAGTCTCTGTGGTTGAGTAAGGCCGACACTCCAAGGTCTTAGTAAGGTTGCTCGAGCGAGAAAGGTTGACTTAGGCAGTTGAGGGTGCACTGCCTGAGTGTCGCACGGGGCGCAAGCAAGGTGAGAAGTCTTGGCCCGTGACATGGTGCTGGCTTCTCGTTCAGGGGAAGAACAGAGTCTTTCTTGGACTGAGGGTGCTCGGTCAGCAAGGGTCTCCCTCAGGATGGTGTAAGGATGGTTGCGGTGCCGAAGTGTATGTCGGTAAGAGGGTATGTAGCCGAGCAACACTAGGGCTGAGCGCTCTCCAATACGGAATGTCGCGTCGATTATGTGATCGTTGGACGCCCTCCTGTACCAACCGGCCAAACCAGTGGCTGCATAAAAAAGACAGTTAGAAATACAACAGACTAGCAAACAACAAGAAATTGAAATGGGCGAACTACCGACCTGGGGCACCGGGCTGGCGGGGGATGCCGAACTCCTCTTCAGAGTGTCCGGATGGGAACTCAAAGGAGCCATCGACCAGGATAAAGTCGTCTGAGTGCTTATTCGAGTCCCGCAAATCTCGAATCAGCTCTAACCTCTTGTCCCTGAACCTAAGATAATGCGTAGAGTCGTCCTTGTTTGAAGACAAGGAATAGCACTCGAACAACTCTAGAAGGCCGAAGCTAATGTCATGACGGCGATTTAGCTCGGCAATGTTGTTGATTATGCGATAGAAATTGATGGATAATTGAGAAGGACTCAGTCGAAGTACGACTAGGGTCTCCTTGAGAATGGGGTCGAGGGGGAACCTTACCCTACCCTCGACCACCGAGACAAGGGGGAAAGGGCATTCTCTATGCTCGGCTGCATGGAGATCGCCGAACTCAAAAAGCTTGATGGTGACCGACGATGTTGTATTCCCTCCTGAAAATTCCTATAGCCTCAGGGTTGGCACACATATACCTAAACTTACCCATTGGCCAAGCGAAAACTTAGCAGACCGAGATAGAAATGAAACGTGAGAAAGATGAAGGAAACTTAAAGGACACCTAGACCGGACCTAAAACCTAACAAAACCCAGAAAAGCACAGAGCGAAGGAAAGGAAACAAAACCCAAAAAAGCACAGAGCAAAGGAAATGCAACATAACCCAGAAAAAAGCAACAAGAAATGAACGACCCAAAGATTACAGAGTAAGAAGAAAGAGGGGTTCGAATTTGAAGGCACCGAGTCAGCAAAACAAAACTGAAAGAAAAAGAAGAGTAAACTTACTGATTGGAGAAAAGCAGAGACGACGACGATGAACGCAGTAAATAAATAGACCAGCGACGACGATGAAACAACGCGAACAAACCATAAACTCGCGAAGGATGAGTGAAAGAGTAAAAAGAGAGGCAGAATGTAGGCAAGCAAGAAAAGGGCAGTAGAACTGAAAATAGGTGAAGGAGAAGTATTTATAGGGAACCCAGGTAGCCCAAGAGTCACGTCAGAATCCCAAGAGGCGTGTTTGGAGGCGAAAAGACATAAAAAGGTCGAGCAGAGGTCTAATCCAGTAAAGACACGTGGGGTCGAGAAGACAGGGTTTGGGACCGAACAGACAGAATGTGATGCCAAGCACCAGTCACAAGGGCCAAGCCCCACAATTCAGAAGGGTAATCAATGCCCAACGGTTACATCAGGGCACGAAGCAACGCCTCGGGAAACGCGAGCACTCCATCAGCAACCGAATAAGGGGGCGACACATGAAGTGATGGGATGCTGAAGCGACGCCCTCAAAATTCAATCGAAGTGATGCTTGAACTTCGGATCGGCACCGTCGAATATGGGCCAAAGACAGTAAACATAATACAGTTATCTCGGCGCCATAGAACGTGAGTCGAGCATTATCATAAAGGCCGAACAACTCCCGTACTCCGTACCGAAGCACAGAAGTTGGGGGAGAAATGAAGGAGTCTGATTTAGAATAAACTCAGATCTTCTCACATAAACTCGGGCCCATAGAACATGGGTCGAGTCATACGCGGAAGGCGGTTCAAGGTGGATTGGGCCCATGAAAGACAAGAGTTGAGCCAGAAAGATATTTTGGGGCTCGTATGCGAGGCCGAACATCTGGCGCTTGTAAGCAAGGCCGAACATATTACCTCGTTACTCGTAGGCGGGGCCGAATACGATATGTCAGCGCTCGTAGGCGAGGCTGAGCATAGAGGAGGATCTCGGCACTTCGGAACGTAGGCCGAGATCTATACACTCGAAATCAGAATATGACAGCGTGAATGGTGATAGGGGGATGACGTTCGAGCATTAAATACTCACTCAGCAGATTATTGAAAACCTCTGAAGGGCATTCAATGTTTCTATAAATAAGCACTCAGCACCTACCACTATCATGGCTATTCTACCTAGATAAAGGTAGACCCAGTCAGGAGTGAGGGGACAGCAAGAACATAGGTCATCCATGACAGGGACAGTTTATTCCCTTGGCCCTTTGCCTATAAATATGGAGGTTCTTCCACAAATTAAGGTGTGTGTAATTTTTCTCTACAACAATACATTATACTCTCTCTCTCTCTCCATCATTCATATACACTGTTTTCCTAGGGTCAGAGTTGAGCGTCTCTTTGTTAACTTAGCCATCGGAGGAGAATTCCGGCAAAAACATCCCACTGGGTAGTAACATTGCTTTCCCTTTTGCAGGACCGAGCTCTCATCTAAGGACCGAGTTTCCATATAAGGTGTGGATCCATGCCTGGTTTACTTCCACTTGATTCATACAACCCTGCGAGATCGTGAATCGCACAGATGGTGTACCTTCCCTCCCTTTAAAGTAATGAGGAATTTGGGACAAAGATTTTCTGAGTAGATTGACCTTTAGATAGCTTCCCTTCAACTTGATGTTTGTTGATGGAGTATAGCACATGAAATGTTTCCCTCGCGGCTTCTACTTTATATATGTGGCCTTTAACATCATTTCACTTTGACTTGCATTTCATCCTTCTCTGCCTTCACCAATCACTGGTGCCACTATAGAACTTATGAATCACACACAGCACACTTTCTATATCCCCTCTGTCTACGAGGTGAACATCTTAGGTTACAACAACTCGCGTTTTCTTTTTCGCTCATTTCCCTTCATTTGTTGCTAAGCCAAGGTCCCAGGTCTCTGAGTCAGCCCGCGCTTTTTTGAAGAATCCTGCACCCATGGGCATACGGCCTGGCAGTCCTTCCCTTTCTGTCGGAGCTTCATGGGCGTTGACCCATTCCCCAATCAGATTTAATACTACCTTTGCCATCTCCCGGCTTGATTTTAAATTTCTGTTAGAAGGTCTTCTAATAGAATGTGTAATGTTACTCAATATATGTAACTAAGAACAATAGAAATTTGTTATTTTTAACAAAAAACATTCTTATTATGTAGCTTGTTTATGATTCTATAGTCATTGTTTTTGGCCTAACAGCCATTTTCTACAGGTTCACATCCCAGTTTAAAGATGAATACAAGATTCCTCGTGGATCGATTATAGATCTGT
>JAUTBS010459089.1:0-14933 GCA_032361285.1 Aequorea victoria | reverse complement strand
CACTTCTCTAGGTTTTAGAGGGTTTATATTCTAGTGTTAGAATCCCTTATCAACCAATTAAAATAATCTTACATCTTCATTTGATGTTTAATGCTTAATGAATGTGTCGTGTAAAGTGAGGCGTCACACCTAAGGTGAGGCCAGTTTAGCAGACACCGTATATTCGGTCATTCAAGATAGAGGGAATGTGATTCAGCTTGAGTTGCTCACAGACCATGTACTCTAATTGTTCTTAAAATTTCTCAATTTGAAACTCATAGAAATTAATTCTCTCATTTAGTTTCTTGTTAATATCAACAAGATGGTCAAGTTTGGCATTTATTTCCTTCAAGGCAGAGGGAGGAATGAACTGTTAAGTAGGAGCTTGTGTGGAAGGAGAAGGAAAAGGAGGATGTGAAAAAGTAGAATAATGTAGAGTTGTAGAAGAATGTGGAAGAATTTATGGAGGAGAGAGAGAGTTCTCATGTTGCTGCCATTGCTGGATATGTGGGTCTTGTATCCTATTACAGGGCAGATCAAAAGGCGAGTGAGAAGTGTGGTGGTGGTTTGGGTTTGTTGAGGTCGTGGTCGATCTTGGGGTGGATAGGATGATGGAGTAGAATCAGGCCTGACCCATTTGTCCTCAATCTCAACCAGTCGCATCCTTCTCAGGGTGGACTTGTTGTAGATGTGGGTATGATGGAAGGGGATAGATAAGGAATCCTTAAGATTGATCTTAAAATACTTTAAGAAATTGTAAAAAGCATGCCATGAGAAAGAATGTTATTGGTGGTTTGGGTGCCTTTCTATATATCAGATATAAGGAGATCGCCAAGGTCTATAAGTTCTTTATTAATGATGCACCACATTACCATTAATTGAATAAAGGTAACATCTCCAAATTTTTCTCCTTGGGGTAAAAACATGTGGTTCACCATGTGATGGAGAATGCGGTATTCAGGTAGAAGAAGGTTGATATCAAAGATTTTATCAGGGTTAAGGTCTATTTTACTAGTGATTTGATAGATGAATTCCTCAAAAGGAATGTCAAGGTGACTATGGCATATATCGGTACATTTTAGAATATGAGTTCCACTAGAGGCTTCTAGGAGTTTATTGATTAGTTGGTCTCCAAACACTAGATCTTTTCCTTTGACCTATCTAGAGATGAATAGCCTTACAGAGCTCACTGAAATATTCATGTGAGCATAGGCTATTCGAACCAACTCAGGGTAAACTGGTTCCTTAATGATTACAAATTTGTACCATCTAAGGTCTGCGAACCAGTTCTTAAAGTGCATTCCAATAGAGTCAAAAAATTAGAGGTCAATGCACCGTCCATCTAGGACTTGACGAGACTTAAAAAATTGAGAAAAATTATCTTGTGTTTCTACGTCGCGATAGAGAAGAGCAGAGGATGAGGGACTCTTACCCTTTTTAGTTTTTTTTCCTCTTGTCAGAAGCTTCATCTTGGTCAGATCTTTCTCTTTTGGTGACGGATGATAGATTAGCAGTATCCATTGTTGATTCTTTGAGTTCCTTGAGTTGAAGAAGAAGTTCACAGAGAACTTAGGGTTTTCCGTTCTCAAATCAAAAGAGGGGTATCACAATGTAGCGATGGTAAAGATAATGTGAAGGAGAGGTGTATCAGAGGAGGGATCAATTTTTTTATAGAGTTTAAGAAGGAAGGTGATGATGTTTTGCCTCACGAGAGAGAATTTTGTTTTAAAATAATGGGCTACCATAGAACACGTTTAACTTTATATACCATTTACACTGAGTCGACACATGACTATTCTGAGTCGACACAAATGCGTGTATAGGGAAAATGATAGAAAATGATTATCTTGAGTCGACACATATACTTGTCTGTGTCAACACAAATGCCTTTATGAGTCGACACAACAAATCATGAGTCAATCCATTAGCATCCCATGTTGAGGCCAGGGAAGTCCTGAGTCGACTCAAGCCTACTATGAGTCGACACAAATGCACATAAGCAAAGAATTTTAGCAAAATATTTCATGGTTTGGTGAAAATATTAGCTAATTGATGTTCTGTACTTATAAATTCTAATGAGATGTCTCTTTTTTGCACATGGTCTCTTATAAAATGATGTCTTATCTCTATGTGATTAGTTCTTAAGTGTTGAATGAGATTTTTAGTTAAACTAATTGCACTTGTATTATCACATTTAATTGGAACTTTATGATATTTTAAATTAAAATATTCCAATTGTTATTTCATGTATAACATTTGAGCGCAACAACTTCCTACGGCTATATATTCAGCTTCTGTGGTCGAGGTAACTACTGAGTTTTGTTTCCTACAAAACCATGAGACTAAAGAATTTTCTAAGAAATGATGTGATCCACTAGTTCTCTTACGATCTAGCCTACAACTGGAAAAATTAGCATCCGAATAACTTAATAATTCAAGAGATGTGTTCTTAGGATACCATAAGTCTAGGTTTATTGATCCTATCAGATATCTAAGAACTCTTTTCACAGCTACTAGATGTGATTCTTTAGGATCAGACTGATATCTAACACACAAGCACATACTGAACATGATATCAGGTCGACTAGCTGTTAAGTAAATGAGGCTACCAATCATACCTTGATATTTCTTACTGTCAACTGATTTACCTTTTTCGTCCTTATCAATTACTGTTGATGTGCTCGTAGCTGTTGTGCATGGTTTTTCATCTTTCATATTAAACCCTTTCAATAGCTCTTTTATGTACTTGGCTTGATTTATGAAAGTTACTTCTCTTGTTTGCTTGATTTGAAGTCCAAGAAAGAAATTGAGTTGACCCATCATGCTCATTTTGAATTCTTCCTGTATTATCTTAGCAAACTCTTTGCACAGACTTTCATTAGTAGATCCAAATATAATGTCATCAACATAGATCTGCATTAATAACATGTCTTTTCTTCTTTGTTTAATAAACAATGTTGAGTCCAGTTTTCCTCTAGAGAAATCCTTTTGAATTAGGAAACCACTTAGTCTTTCATACCAGGCTCTAGGTGCTTGTTTTAATTCGTATAATACTTTTCATAGCTTAAAGACATGATCTAGATGTTTGTGGTTTTCAAAGCTAGGATGTTTCTTTATATATACTTCTTCATTTATGTATCCATTCAAGAAAGCGCTTTTAACGTCTATTTGATACAATATAAAGTCTTTTTGACATGCAAAAGATAACAACATTCTTATAGCTTCTACTCTTGCTACAGAAGCATATGTTTCTTCATAATCAATGTCTTCTTCTTGATTATAACTTTGGGCTAGTCCAGCTTTGTTTCGTACTATATTGCCAGATTTATCTTTCTTATTTCTAAAGACCTATTTAATGCCTATGATAGAACTATCTTTAGGTTTAGGAACTAAGGTCCATACCTTATTTCTTTCAAATTAATTTAGTCCCTCTTGCATGGGATTTATCTAATACTCATCATTTTCAGCTTCTTAGATATTTTTGGGTTCTATTTGAGAGATGAATGTGAGGTTATTACACATCTCTCTAACAAAAGATCTGGTGGTTACTCTTTTGGTTGGTTCACAAATGATACTAACTCCGAGAATTTTACCTTTAGATTTATCACCAAAGTTTACGTGTCCTCCATTTTTTAGTATGATAGAGATAAACTTATTTTTGTCTCCCGTCATGTGTCGAGAGCATCCACTATCTAGGAACCATTTATCCTTGTGTGGAGTTGATTTTAAGCACACCTACAAAATAGATAATCATGCAATTCTTTTTGATACCCACTTTTTATTGGGTCCTTCAATGTCAGTTTTAGTATGATGTAGTCTTTTAAGAATTCATATTTTATTTTTATCCTGACAATTCATTTTAATATGTCCTAATCTACCACAGTGGTCACAACATGAAATTTCATGTTTAGTTAGATCTTTGAGAAATTCTTGGTTGTTTGACTCTTCATAACCTATACCAGCTTTGTTATATACGCATCTTTGTTATCCTAATAGTTTGTTAATGTTATCTTCTTCTTTTGTAAATTTTGTAACAGTTTCAAATAAATCTTTTGTTTTTAATTTCAAAGATTCAATTTCCTTTTCAAGAGCAATCATTCTGTCATTTTGTGAAAAACTATTTCTTTTAATAGTTAAGGTTTCATTTAACATTTGTAGTTCTACAAGATCTTTTGAAAGACTAAAAACTCTTTTTCTAAGATTTTTGTTTTTCATGCCAAGTTTTTCAAATTCACTAAGTAATTCATTGAATGCATCTTGAAGTTTATCATAATCAAAAGAGTTTAAAGTTACCTCATGGTCATTATCAACTTCTTCATTTGCCATAAGGAAGAGATTTACAATCTCTTCATCACTTGATGCCGATTTCTCTTGACTTCTATCTGAATCATTCCATGTAGCCTTCATTACTCGTTTGTTGAATCTCTTTGGTTTATCTTTCTTAAGCAATGAACAGTCAACTTTGAAATATCATGGCTTCTTACATTCAAACAAGATTAGGGGATCTCTTTTTGTTGAATCATTTTTTCTTGATTCATTTTTGTTAAAGTCCTTCTTGAGATATCTTATTTTGAAGTTTCTTGATTTCTTAAGAAACCTATTGAGCTTCCTGCTAAGAAAAGTTATGTCGTCATCTTCATTGTCAAAATCTTCTTTGTCGGATGATTCTCGTTGTGAGTATTTTAAAGTCATTCCTCTTCTTGGTTTTGGCTGCTCTTCTTTTAGCATTTCTTTCATGATAATCTCATGAGTTATTAATGAACCCATGAGTTCATCAAGGCTGAGCATGTTGAGATTGTTTGCCTTTTGAGTGGCTATGACTTTAGCATCCCAACCTTTTGAGAGAGATCGCAAAATTCTCCTCACATTTTCAGCGTTAGTATACGCTTTACCAAGAGATTTCAAGGAATTAATAATATTAGTAAAGCGTGTAAACATGTTAGAGATATTTTCATCATTGTTCATTTTAAACAATTCATATTCGTGTACAAACATGGTAATTTTTAAATCTTTTACTTGGTTTGTTCCTTCATGAATTATCTCAAGCTTATCCCATATTTCTTTGGCTGTTTCACATATAGATATTCTATTAAATTTATTGGGATCTAATGAACAATACAAAAGATTCATAGCTCTAGAATTACGTTGCATTTCTCTAATATTATTTTTATTTCATTCTAATTCATCTTTTAGAATAGTTGTTAATTGACTAGTCTTTTAGAACCATATACTGTAATTTTCTACAATTTATAATCTATAGCTTGTATGCATATTTTTATTTTATCTTTTCAATAATTATAATTTCTTCCACTGAATAAGTGATGTCTATTTGTTGAATGTCCCTCATAAAGGGTGGTTTCAACAGAGGTTTCCATTAGGATCCTCTTAGACTGTTAGGTTGAAATTAAGAAAAGAGACTCTGATACCAATTGTTAATTAAAATATGACCCTAGAGGGGGGAAAATATGGTCCTTTTAATTTTACTTGTGTTTTAAAAATTATTTAAAATAATTAAAAACTAGCAACTTATATATGCAAATAAATATACACAAACAATAGAATGGATATAAAGAGTGAGAGAGGGACACCGCAGATTTATAGTGGTTCGGCTATCCCAGCCTACGTCCACTCCTCAAGCACCTCTTGAGAATTTTTCCACTATGGAAAAACACTTACGGGTGTGCTCCAAACTTTTTTACAAGATCCACAGCAGTTGTGTTCCAAATCTTTCTAGCTTCTAGCACTTGTGGTCATTTTTTCTTTATCTGCTACACCACACACAAAGATCAGTAATGGGTGACTCACCCCTACTTGTATAGAATTGGTGTATGAGTTTTGATGTTAAAACATCAAACAACATAACTTTCTTAGTCAGAGTAAATGTATAAAAGAAACCTCACAAAAGACAAAGCCAAAAACAGAGTAATGTAGACAGATTGTTGAAATGGCTTTCCTTCGGAAATTGCAAAGCAGAACTTCACACGAATTGGTGTAATGTGAATGATAACTTTTGGATGTATCTTCGAATCACAGTACGAGAGAATGAGAATAAGATTGATATTCTTCAATGTGTTTCAAGTTCTTTTCTCTAAGTTCTTTTTCTTGAATGGTTAATGATCATTCTTTTTATAGCCTCAAAAAAATGGCCATTGCATCCTTTCTGAATCACAATCTGATCTCTTCCTGAAATCAAGCAGTGCTTATTGATCTGATCTAAATTGATCTGCAATCATCACCATAACTAATTTCAATCTTCAGAGAGCTGTTAAGATTTTAAAAATATTTTTGAAATTACGTTGTACCTTTCACCTGTTCTTTGCATCAAATCCCCGAAATCCTGTCAATAGAATATTCCTTGATTTGTTCTTTGAATCTTGGTGATCTAATCTTGAACTGATTTAAAAATATTTCCATAATTAAAATCAATCTCAATAGAGCCGTTTTAATTCAAAATCGTTCCTAAAATCACGTTGTAATTGAAACAGATCTTCACGAGATACGCATACTGAATTCGCGTCATTGGGTTGACTCACTTGGAGTTGTGTCGACTCAAGTTCCTTCAATCTTGGATTCTTCTTTCTGTGTATCGAATCATATGGAGGTTCAAGATTCTTCTTTCTGTGTGTCGAATCATATGGAGGTTGTGTCGACTTATGTTCCTTAAACTTCGGGATCTTCGGATGTGTGTCGACTCATACTGAGATTGTGTCAACTCAAATACCTTAAACTTTGGAAACTTCAACTGTGTGTCGACTCATAGTCTGATGGTGTCGACTCAAGTTGATGCATCCTCGATTTCTTTCTCAGGCCTTCGCTTGTGCCGACTCATGTGAATCTTGTGTCAACTCATAGCTACCTTGTGTCGATTGATGCACTGTTTTGTGTTGACTCAGGCTCGCTGTAGAGGGAAGTCTAGAGAGTGAAACAATTTGGGTCGACTAACAATGCCTTTGTGTCGACTCACGTTCATCTGTTTGAAAAAACTACAAAGAGCTCTTCCTTTTGTGTCGACTCATGGAATTTTTGTGTCGACTCAAAAGTGATGATTTCTTTCAAATTGTTCCGCTTTTGAATCTAAGTTTTAAGTCTTGTTTGAGAGCTGTTTAATGATTCCTGTAATGACATAACAAATCGTTAAATACATGGTCAACCCTAATCATGAGTGTTAACCGTTCATAAGAATTTTAATTTATTTGAGCAATAGATTTATATTAAAAAATATGTTGTAGAAAAGTATTTAATCTTTATTTGTTATCATTAAAATTAAATAATTTCATTATAAAATCTTGGGGCTAACAACGGAATCTGATTCTAATTTCGAGTACGAGTTTAAGTCTAGTGAGGATTCTAGCAAATCCAACATCGAGTCTAATGTAAAGACTACGTTATTAGTCAAGCCAATGTCTTATCCTTCTTTTTATTTTTAGTTTTCATCCATAGTCCCTGCTTTTAACATCAATAAAATGGAAGAGAATTTTGCTTACCTCACTATGCCTGAAATAGAATATACGAATCCCAATAATTTCAATGAATATAATGAAAAAATACCAAAAGACAAAAATAATGATTGAATTTAAAGAAGAAAGGCATGCCCAGTCCATTATGAAAGACATCATAACAATAAATCTAGGTAATGAACAAAATTCTAGGCAAGTTCGAATTGGATCCACTGTAATCCCAAAAATGCACAAAAAACTAGTCAAATTGCCTAAAGAATACAAAAGAATTTTTCTTGGTCATACGAGGACATGTCTGGAATCGACCTTGAGATTTTTCAGCACCGCATTCCTTTGTATTCTTACTCCAAACTAGTAAAGAAAAAACTGCGTAGAGTCAAGCCCGGCTAGTTCTTCAAGATTAAGGACAAAATCACCAAGCAACACAAAGTAGAATTTCTCATGGTAATGATGTACCTTTAGTGGGTAGTTAACATTGTGCATATACCTAAGAAATACGAAAGGATCCAAGACTGTGTAGATTTTTTAGATTTGAACAAGGCTAGTCCCCAGGATGACTTCCCCTTGTCCCACATAGATATTCTAGTTGATAATGTCACGATCACCCTTTGCTATTATTCATTGACAAATTCTCGGGCTATAATCAAATTTTGATGACACTAGAGGATAGGGAGACGACCACATTCACCACTCAGTGTTGAATATACTGCTATAGAGTTATGTTGTTTGGATTGGAGGACACTGGGTGACCTATCAGAGAGCGATGACTACCCTTCTACATGACATGATTTATAAAGAAGTGAAAGTGTATGTGGACGACATGATTATGTAGTTAAAAGAGAGCCTAGGACATATAACGACTTTGGAGAAGTTCTTAGAATTGATTAAAAAGTACAAGATGAGGCTTAATCCTTAGAAATTCACATTTGGAGTGATTGCAAGGAAGTTATTAGGGTTCATGATCACTCGGGAAGGGATTGAGGTAGACCTATCAAAGATCAAGGTGATCCTTGAGGTGCTTGTGCCTAGAACTGAGAAAGAGGTGAGGGGATTCTTGGGAATGATGCAATACATCATCTGGGTCATCTCAAAATTGACGAGTACCTGTGAGCCCTTGTTTGAGTTACTCAACAAAAGGGATGAAATTTGATTGGAACAAAAATTACCAGAAAGCCTTCATATAAATCAAGAACTATATACGGAATCCACCAGTTTTATCACCCTCGTAGGAAGGCAAAACCATGATACTGTAACTAATAGTGACGCGAACTGCTATGGAATGCATGCTAACATAGGAGGACAATGGAGGAGTAGAAAATGCAATATACTACTGGAGTATGAAAATGACGTTGTACGAACTAAATTATAAACCCATAGAAAAGACATATTGGGCCCTTGTATGGGTTACCAAATGTCTAAGGGACTGCATATTATCTTACTTGGTGAATCTGATATCCCGTATGGACCCCATTAAGTATTTGTTATAGAAGGCTTTCCTAATTCAAAGAATGGCCAAGTGATAACTACTACTCTCGGAGTTGGACATCATGTTCATCAGAAGAAAGTCTATAATGGGAGGAGAAGTGGCCGAGTTCTTAGTAGATAATCCAATAGACGGACTAGAAGATATGGAATTTGAGTTCCCAAACGAGGAGAAAATATAAGACGAGGACACGACATGGGAAATGTACATTGATGGAGCAGCTAACTAGAATGGATATGGAATCGACATATTGTTAGTCGCGTTAGATGATGTTCATGTACCCATGGCCTTTAAGTTGAGTTTTGAGGTCACTAATAATGACGCCGGATATGACAAAGGCATCTTCGGAATGGAAGCGACCTTGGAGTTAGGAGTAAAAAGCTTAGCTTTCATAGGAGGTTTAGCAAGGATGAGAATGGGGTAGGTCAGGATGGGTCGGGGGCAGGGATGTGATGTACCATTTCCATTTCATATTTTTTGGAGCGGGGGTAGAGAGAGAAAGTTGAAAAATAAGTGGATCAGGGGTGAGAATTTATCGAAAATATTTTATATATTTTAGAACGGTAATATTAATGAGAGTTAGAGATAATATAATAAGTAAATAATAATAATTGATGAATGATGAATATAAAAATATAAAAAAAATGAAAGTGAGAAATAAATAGAATATTCTAATATTTTTGTCTTATTATATTTTAAAAAATAAACTTTATATGCATATTTATATATAAAACTCGTATATGTTATCGGGGGCGAAAAAAAATCGTATATATCAAGTTGGGGACATGCGGGGGCGGGGCGGAAAAAAATTTCATCCCTGATAAAAATTCAAGGAACAAAAGCTAAAATCGTATCATGACAAGCATCTGAATTTGATCTTATAGTTCGATATGATTTTATTTACCCATATCCCAAGAAAACAGAATAGATTTGTCAATACATTGGCCATATTAGCATCTATAATAGAGATTTTGATGGATATCAGAGTCAGACCATTATTGATCAAGTAGAAGAATTAGTCGAGTCATGTCACAATAATTGCTTTGGACAAAGAAGAAGAGGACCTTCCTTGGTACAAACATTAAAAATTATGCTGATAAGGGAGCCTATCCTAAGGGAGCAACCAAGAAGGACAAGAGAGCAATCTGAAGACTATTAGCTTAGTTCATACTATGTGGAGAAGACCCACACAGGAGATCCAACAATGGCATGTTACAATTATGTGTTGACAACAAACAAGGGTCAAGGATAAATGAAAGAGATACATGATAGAGTTTGTGGTCCGCACATGGGTGGATACATGTGGGCCAAGAAGATTCTAAGACAAGGATATTACTAGATCACCATGGAGTTTGATTGCATTGAGTTTTTCAGGAGATGCCACAAGTGTCAGATTCATGTTAATCTCATGCATACCGCACCAAATTACTTGTACATCATGACCATGCCATGGCCATTTTCAGTGGGGAATTGACGTGATTACAAAAATATCGTTGAAAGCTTTGAATGGGCACAAGTTCATCCTGATGGCCATCGACTTCTTCACCAAGTGGGTAAAAACGACATCGTATGCTACTACAAGCTTTATATCACACCCAATTCTATCAAAAAAGAGTAGCAAAAGCATTCAACAAGAAGGTCAAGACACGAGGTTTAAAAGAAGGAGACCTATTCCTAAAAGAAATGTAAGCACCAATACATGATATTAGGGGCAAGTTCAAGCCAAACTGGGCAGGTCCCTACATAGTCAAGAAGCAGCTCCACGGTAGAGGAGTACGACTTATAGATCTCAATGGCGTTGAATTCAAAGAACCTACCAACAAGAAATAAATGAAGAGATATTATGCCTCAGAGAGCCTGCTAGGTAAAGAAATGGCCTATTCAAAAATTAAGGCATACAAAAAGAGCTCGCTAAGTTGATAACCCAAAAGGGTGGCCTAGGAAAAAGTCAGGACATAAGAAAAAAAGAAAGAATGCTTTCTAGGTTAAAAACTCGAAAGGGCGGTCAGGGCAAAAGTTAGAGCATCAAATGGAGAGAAAAATACTCGAGTGAATCCTCACCAAACTACGTAAGGTCTGATTCCCATCCGAGAATACGTAGGCAACCTCACCTTGAGGCCTAACCATTTCTTTTTAATCTTTCAGCATGGTTCATCAGCCAGACAAGTGAAGTTTCGTGGATCAGTGGAATGCCCTTGACACAAGGGGCATTTTCAAGCTTTATGTAAATGATATCCCACAATGTCCTTAAGCCCCTCATGTTAGGGGCATTTCAGGGTTTTCATTTGGAAAAGGTTCTAAAGCTTCTCTACGCTAGGGCCATTTTAAATATCTATTCAGAAAATATCATAAAAAGTTTTGAACACTAGGGGCATTTTTGACATTTACAAAGTGATTGTTGAACATTTGTACTAAGAATTTAAGGTTTATCGGCAAAGGACAGTCAAAAACCCATGTTTTGGAAAATATGTACTAAGTCATCACTATATGAAATATACTTTGAATACTTAAAGTATAAGAAAAATTAAAATGCAAACTAAAAGGATAAAGTGCAAGCAATTTCAAATATAAGAAGGAAAAGGTTCAAGACTTAAATTTATTCGGTAGTGAATTTTATTCATAAAGAGATGGGCATGCCTCTCATTATTTGATTACATCATAAAAAATTAAAAAAAAATCAAAAAGGGAACATTATTCTATTCTAATGCATAGCTAAGTAAATAAATAAAAAAGATAAGTGTTGTTTTTAGATGTTATCCTCACTATTGTCTGAGTCGTAGCTGTCTGAATCTCTATGCTCCATGGCTTCATCTGGAATAGACACTTCACTTAGTTCGGGGTCAGACTTTTCGCAGGTCTCTGGATGTCACACACCAATTTAAAAAAGGTGGGGTCATGGATCATGGGTCTTGGCTCAATGAACCAAGAAAGTCTTAATCATACAATTAGCTAATAATATGCTAAAAGATACCAATGTAAAAGATTTAATTAATTAAAATCTATAAATAAATATGGGACAAACAACCCATAATATCTCATCAATATGTTATCTCAACAACTCATAATCAAATGTTAATTATTCAATGCGGAAGCGAAAATGCATGTCCTAAGAGATCTTTATTTCTGGATACCACGAAGCTACCGAGTCCATCAACTAGCTTATTCCCTGATTACCTGAAATGTTATATTACAACGTCAACTAAAGTTGGTGAGTAGAAACATGCATAATAGAATACAGTTTAAAACAATGAATTCAAAATATATTATACTTTAAACATAATCATGGTATAAGATACACAATATAATAAAAAAAGACGATCACACAATCCATCATTTCTTTGTATAAACGAAAGGGCAATCACACAACCTATTTTTTCTCCTTTCGAAATATTCATGTTTTTCCATAGGATCTCATTATCAATACGAGTCATTCATATCTCAAACTGGACATCAGAGGTGTCCTCAATAATCACAAGATATAAATATGTCAATATCATAATGGTATAGCGATATATTCATTAAAGAGTGAGAGTATCAATCAATTGCCACAGGAACAGCCTGAGCATAACAAGTATCAATGCCACATCATAAACTCGGGGCATCCTCGGCCCATTTGATCCAATATCAAAATCGAGTCACCACAGGTTGACTTCTGGGTCTGTTCCCTAAACGATCCCAGTTAAGTTCACCAGACACACTCGAGTTGTCCCTTAACCGTTGACTCAACTAGAGTCACCACGAGATTCAGACTCAGTTTGTTCCCTAACTAGCCAGAGTCACCTCCGTAGAGAGCTTTCTCTTGAATTTTTTTATTTCATTTCCCAAGAATTCTATCTCATAATCGCGTCATATATATAGGAATCAAAACTTTGTAAAATATTTATACCAGGATTGTAATGACCCGAATTTTTATAAGATTTAACCTAGGCGTAATTTTATCTTAATTAGTTTACAAAATGTTCAAAACTTAGAGTTTAAATTCTCATAAACCCTAATAGTGTTAATTAAAGGTTCAAAACTAAAAATGATTGAGTAAATAAAGTTGTAAACTTAGGACCTAATTAATTTAAGGTTAAGTTAAAAGAATAATGTTTGGTCTCCTAGATCACCATCCAAATATGAGATTTTGGATTAAAATCCAACATGGAAATTCAAGCCCATAGACTCATAAATTAAATCAATGGAACCAAATTAAATTTTATGACCTAAATAATTAAATTAGAGTCCACTCCTTCAAGTAGTTTTGAAAAATTTTAAAAAATACCCAAACTTTAATCAAACAACAAAATGGGTCCCAAATAATTCCCAAATTAATAAAATAAGAAAAAAAAATAAAAATTCAGCTCCCAAATAGCCTTGGCCAAAATTTCACATGAGAGAAGCTTGATTTGACAATTTTTGGAAAAAATAAAAAATAAGAGAAAAGGTTGATGTGACCTTTATCCAACATTGCAAGTAACTTCAATTTTTTACTATACCTCTTCTTCCCTCCTAATTAATTAATTGTAGGAGATATTTATATACATAAATATACCTCAAGAAGATAAAAATACATGAAATAACTAAATTATGGGAGAAAATTAACCAAAGAAAGATTAGTAGCAAAAAAGGCATTTTTCTAGAAAACTCCTAATCTCGTCATTTAATTTCTTTTTCCTCAAACAAGACCACTAATCTCCCATATCATTTTGTCCTCTTCGGAAGACTTTCTACTCCAACATCACATTGATGGAAGTCTTGAAAGACTTGTGAAAAACAATTAAAGGGAATTAAATTAAAAAGAAAAAAAAAGTCTTGGAAATTCCTCCTATAAATAGGACCCCTCTCCCATTATTCCCAAACCTTTCCCTCATCTCCACTCCCTCTCCTCTCCCTCTCAATTTCATTGGATCAACCAGAAGAAAGGGAGGAAAAAGAAGAAAAAAAAGAAAGAAGAAAGAAGAAAAAGAAGGAGAAGATGAAAACAATAAAGCTAAGTCCTAAATATCCTTGATCAAGAACCACCTTGTAAGAATCTTCTAAAATCTCTCATTCATCTCCCTAATATCACTTTTTATCTTATAATCCTCTCAAAGATAAAAGATGATAGATGAAAATGAAGGAAGATGAAGAGAACTCATGAAACCAAAAATGAAGTTAAACCTATGTTCTAGGAAAGTTTGGAATGAACCATAAACGAAGAATAAATAATCTATAAAATGATTAATAATCTTATTTTGGACTTATTATGATGTTATGTTATGTTTGGACATGCTTGTGATGAGTTGAAATGAGAATACTTGTTGGATGTTGTTTTTGCGAAGAAAGTGTCAAAACAGAATTGTTTTTAGGCTATTCCTGTAATTTCTGTGGGAACCAAACTAAGTCTAAATAAAATTCTTTTTATAACATAGGTTATTTGGGATGTCTTGAGCATGTGTGATTTTTGGTTAAGCCTAAAAATGTATTTTTGAACCCTTTGACAATTTAGAAAAATCTGTGACAAGTAAGGCAGATTAACATAAGTTGAACCTCTATATATCTCTCCAAAAACATCCCCTTACTTTGATCCACATATCCAGAGAAAGATATATGAGTCTAGTTTCACTCCCTTTTTATAGAAGTTGATTTCAGTAAGTACATTTTTAGTTATGTTGATTCTACCAAACATGTCCTTATTTCGACAGTGTCTGTTGTATTAATTTTTAGACCCCTTTCCGTGTACAACCAGTGTTCGGTCCCCTCATAAAAAATGTAGATAACACCTTTATTTAGCTATCTGGAAATGTTCAGAATATTTCAGTAAGGGTTTCTATTTTGAAGGTATTTTATAACCACTGTGACAGATTCTGGAATATACTCTATTTTGATGGTTTAAATATCCTTTTGTACTAAGTCTTGTTTGTTTCTTCTTTAAATATCATCTATAAATTTAAAAGCATGTTTATAGATGGAATGAATGTTATATGGTCTCAACTTATGTTATGACATCTCTCATGCATGGTTTGGGTCTCGGGTGGGGTTGTTCACTGTGT
>JAUTBS010458978.1:0-14937 GCA_032361285.1 Aequorea victoria | reverse complement strand
CTTTCTGTATGTGTTGCTTTCGATAAATTTAAGACAAGAACTGAACAGAACGGTTAAGTAGAGGCCGATCCTCGGATCGGGCGAGAGGGGTGCCTAGCATCTTCTCCTTTCGTACCCTAGCTCCCGAACCACAGATCTCTGGTAATGACGGGCTGATTTACCTTGAAAAATGGCCCCTTTTTGGTTTTTTGGTTTTCCTAAAACCAAGTGCTGACTCTGAAAAACTTCGTGCGTTCCTCAACCCACGGAAGCGCATTTTGGTGAAAAAATCCCTCTCCACTCCTTTCTCACACATCCCAGTGTACCGGGGGAGAAGAGGGAAGATGAGAGGGCGGGTCCCCACAATGGTGTTAATTAATTTATTAATTTATTAATTAATTAATTTTATTAATTAAAATACCCAAGTCACCACCTAATTGCCCGCCGCCACCTCATTATTTTCTCTCTCCAAAAATCAACATTGCTGATTTTGGTTATGCCTTAAATCTCTCACGTTTCCTTTAATATCTCTCTCTCTCTCTCTCTCTAGGGTTTTCTCTCTCCTTGGAGTTTTTCCCAATTAAAGGGATTGGATGTTGATCCTTTGGAAACATTCACGATGAAAAAAGGGAAGGCTCCTATATGTATTTATTTTATAAATGCATGTGAGATAGGAGAGCCTGTGGGTTAAGTTTTTTCATTCATTGATTCAATTTTCCAGCGGTAGCGTGTATAAGAGATTGAAAGCTCTATAGTTTTTGTTAAGTCCAAATTTTCGGTGAGCTATAAAGGAGAGAAAATATAGGAGAATATATTATTATTTTTCGGGATTGTAAAATTAGGCAAACGGTTATGAAGTCGAATAAGGATCGCCGCCCACTCCGCGTTCTTCGTGCAGTGCAGTCGGGTCCTAGTATCAGGATCCTCGGGTCTCCAACCAAAAGTCACTTACTTGTTTGATTCTTGGTTGTAGGTTGAAGAACTTAGCCATGAATTTTTTCTTTTCCTTTCTTCCTTTTTCTTTTCTTTTCTTTTCTTTTCTTTCTTTTCCTCTTCGTCTTTCTCTTCTCCTTTCCATAGAATTTTAGAGAGAGGATGAGATGATTGAAATGAAATTTTAGTAGAAAAAAATGCCTCTATTTATAGGCAAAAGATTGGATGTGAAAAGTCACTTTTGCCCTCATTTAACTTAACCTTGCTTCCTATCTAACTCAACCACGTTCTAACTATAGTTTGTTTTCCTTGGTTAGGTTAAAACTCAATCATGATTTCCTAGGGAAAAGATGGGGACATGACCTTTGGAAGAAAAGTATTCCATGGGTCATTCAAGCCATCATTCAATTTTTGACAATTTTCATTCATTTTTTTTTTCTTTAATTCTAAAAATGGTCTCATCAATTATCTCTCATTCCATGGATATATTCATGTATATATTTATATATGTGTATTTCTTGATGACTAGGTAAAATATGGTGAAAAAGTCTCTCAAAATTCAATTAATTTTCTTTTCACATTTCCCCTCATTTTCCCCACTTTCTTTATTTTCTTCTTTGAATAGGAAATTGTCTCATCAATTCCTTTCTCCTCTCATGGGATGAATTCTCATGTGTTCACATGTATATGAGAGAGTTGAAGACTTAGACTAGAAAAACAAGTTAATACTATAATTTTTTCTCAAAAGATCCCATCATTCATGTCATCTCCTTTCACCTTTTTTTTATCTTTATTTTTCTAAAATAGTCAAATCATGTTTCTCTGCTCTTATTGGGGAGATATTTGTGCACATATACATATGTATTTATTTGTTTATGATTGAGGATTGAAGACTTATTTTAGGAGGAAACCCCAAAACTACAAATTACCTCATAGGTCCCACATTTTCCTTTCTTTTCTCTCCTTTTATTTTTTGAAATTAAATGAAATTAAATGTCACATCACTTTCCCTCTATTCCCATGGAATTATACATACATGTATATATATATATATATATAGATTGCTTGTAAGAAAATTTATGAAATAATTTTCTTCTAAAGTCACATCAACTCATTTCCTCATTTTTCTCTCCTTTTTTTTCTTTTTCTTTTATTTTCAAATTATGTCACATCACTCATTCTCTCCAAGGAGGGATTTTTGGTCATAATACTATTCATAGATATTTGTTTATTTTATTTTATAATTATGGAAGACTAAAATAATTTTGGGCCCAAATTTGACTTTTGGTCAATTTTCTTTCCTATTTGGGTTTGTTTTGTTCTAGCGCTCAAGCTAATAATACTTGAGATTATAATTAGAGTATTGGACCTAATTATATTTATATGTTGGGCTCTCATAATATTTGGCTCAAAGTTTTAATAAATTTTCTTTTGGATCTTTCTTATTTTTGAGCCTTACTTAAGCCTTTTCATGTGCTATTATTTTTGAACCTCTAATTAATTTTTTCACCCATGGATTAATTGGGCCCTCATAGTTGGGATTAAACTTTATTTCATACCCAATTTCTTATTTAAGTCTTCGGGCTTTGAGTGATCTTAGGCTTTCCTAGAGCCCATTCCATTTTATTTCGCCTTTTGAGTCTTTAGAGGATTTTCCAACTTAACTTTCAATTTTTCGTTCTAAGTATTTTAGATAATTTCATATTATTTCCTTCTTAGGTTTATTTCCTTTATGTCTCAAATATTTCTCCCATTGATCATAGGATTTGACCATCCCGGTCAAAGCCTAGAGCTTTCGTTTAACGATTCAATGTTCAATAAATGTCTTATGAAAAGTGAAGTGTGACATTATCCTCAACTTAAAGAAATTTCATCCCAAAATTTAATCGTCGGGTGTACAGAAAGTGCGGATGCTTCTTATGCGCATCCTCCCCCATCTCTCATGCAACTTCATTCTTTTGGCGTTTTCGCTACATACTTTGATCTACAAATTAGCTAAGAGGTCACGACACTCACGCTTAACTGGATAACTAATCCAGAACAAGATAATCCTCAACAGAGGTACTAATAAGACGACAGTAGGCTCTCATTCAACATACTTATATGCGGGATAGTTGTCAACCATTTGGCTCAACTTCCACTATTCACCCATATCTTGATTAGCATTGAATTTCACAGCATGAAAATGAATGGACTAAATTAACATGAGTGCACAACTCACCACTCTTAGTCTTTAAACTCAAGTCTCGTTAGGTTACACTTAATACATTTGTATTTATTACAACGTCCAACGTAAGGCTCTATGTTTACTGCAAGGTGAGCACAAAAGTCAACACCGGGCCCCTTTAAAACGTAGCAGTCGAATAAACAATTCTGATTTTTTTTTCTTCTAGAAGTGCTCATGGCACCTGGACGTCACCCCGATGTAGTAGTTCCAACCGCACCAACCAAATTCTGTTATGTACTCTTTATTTCACTTCTTTTTTTATCCATTAACGACTAAAGATGTCATTTTTCCTAATCTTCTTTTATATTTTCAATAGCTCATTGAGAATTCCCAACGCAAACTTAAGCTTATCCACAGATCAGGAGTTCATCCAAAAGTGCTAATCAATACGAACCAACTACGGTTATTCAGTTATGGTTTTAATTCCACGAGTTACATTTCTATCTATCTCAGGGATCTCTTTAATAAGGCGAGCAAAGCCATTGTATGGTTCATCGTTTAAAAAGTCGGACTCGTCAAAGGTCATTGAGAAATTTAAAATTATATTTTGTTCCCGTACTTTTTCACTATCTTACATGTTAATCATGTTCGCGTTACTTCACATCTTTCTCCCATCGCGTGGACTTCTATGTCCTCTTACTATTCCCAACATTTAGGAATTTTGTTGTTCTTTTCCCATCAACATTTAAGTCATTAGTTGATTTTACCTCTTTATTCCCATACTAGTTTCTCCTTCTTAGTTTGACTCATTCACCACACTTAGTCACTTACCGCCTTCCGAGAATAATATTAATTGTTATAATAAGTCTAATCATGTCTCATTGGTCTTAAAATCTTGGCCCCCCCTTTTACAGTTAACAAGTCTCAGTCTATGTTTCACGTCTTTAACTAAGATTTAGAACTTACAATTATCCAAGGATTTTTATCTTGATCATATACTTATTTTCAAATGATAAAGGGAAACCCCATTCCATTATTCTTATGCCACTCACAAGATTTAAATTCTTATGATAATAACATGTACTTATTTTTAACATCTGAACATCCTCGTTGTTGATCATTTGATCATTCCTAACTTATCACATATTTTTCTTCATATACTTCGTGTCATGTGCTCAACAAGCTTTAGGTTCATAGTATAGTTTCTTGGACTCTTCATGCTCGAAAACTAATATTACTTATATAATACTTAATGTCAATCACTATTACTTGTTATAGCTACCACTTTACACTATTATTTTTAACATAATCAAATCAATCGAGGGATATAACTAGTATATTCCCTAAACAATCCTTTCATCAAGGCTAACATCTGACTTACAAGCGTTTGTACGTATTTCAACTCATAGTCTACATTTAATTATCATGATAAGATATCATAAGGATTCTACTACTCATGAATTTAAATTTTCAACCCCTCATAAGATTACATCTCTTACAATGTTGATCATCATCGCCTCCTTATGTAATTGGATCTCTTGATATCCTTTTCATCACAATACAAAGATAGTGACAAATAGTGTCAACTCCTCACTTAATCCTAAAATCCTACTCAAAATGTTTCATTCTACCTTTTACCCGGTACAACGCGAGGTACTTTGCTCTACCATTCCATCTCATCATGAGATCGTAACTTGACACAAAAACTTTTGGGAAGAATTTTTCTTAACAATTAAGGTTATAAGCCAACATCATTCCAATAGGATCTCCACAATGACCAGGGGTGTGAACATACACTCCCTCAACCAACATATCTTTACCACAAAGATTTCAACAAATCCACTTCGTAAGAATCATTCTATGTTCATGTTCTATCTCTCTAGTCCTACAACTGGGCCTATCTCCCCAATCAAACAAACTTATTTAGACTTCCAATCGGAACCAACGTTGTACGTACGTGTTTTCAACTGCACTTCCAAACTAGTTTATCAAATGTCACAAGGGTATGATATCCTATGGTCTATTCTCTTGGGTTACACACAACCTATCACATTTTCACAAAAAAGGCATGCACATAAACTTGGCGATGATTTCACTGTCCCACAACATATGACTCATAATATCGGTGATGTGTCAGTCCACTACGACCTCTAAACTCGAGACATCCTGAGAACGGACTCAACCTAAGCTTTGATAATACGCTATCACTTCGCACCCTGAGTCACCGGGCACGGGTGTAGACACCCCAATTTTGACTAACCTGCGCATAAGCTTGTTCAGTTTGCTTCCAATGATGAGTGCATACATAAGCTGCGTCGAAGGAAACTCCGTACAGGTCTGAGAGTCCAAGAAATACCCCAAAGCACCCCAAAACACCTAAAAATACTAAAAATACCCCTCGGTGCAGCCACCCAACTAGGCGCTCGGCACCTTCCAAGTGGCGCATGCCATTTTCCTCTAAAATCCCTTGGCCATGCCAAGTCAAGGTACCCTAAACCACCTCCAACCTGGCGTGCGCCACCCTTAACATGGTGCACACCACCTCCACCAGGCTCTCGCCACATTTGAGAAGTAGCTTCTGCCTCTTGGCAGCTACCTCACCCAAAGTCTATAAAAAGAGGCCTTCCACCTTTGTTTCAAGGACCCCTTGAATCTATAAGCACTAAAGTTCTGCCAAATTGATCCAAAAAAATCTACAGAGTCAATACTCTACAAAATTCTAAACTCGACTTCCCTAATCACTTACTTACCAAAGCTCTGCTAAATCTGGGATTGGATGCTGAAACTAGACTAATTAAATAACAGAAACCCTTGCACCAGATCAATTCTGAGGACTCGAAGATTGCACGGAGGGCTTTCCAAGATAGGACGTGCCATTTTTTAGGAGACCACTGAACTGCTTCAAACTTTATTTTTCATTTAGAATATACAGTAAGCTCTCTTTCTCATCTTTTCTTTTACCTTAACTTTTTTCTATTCGGTAAAAGGGGAGAAAGAGACTGTTGGCCTCATTCTCGCTAGCTCCATTTCATTTTTTTGTTTCCAGCATCTTTTCCTTCTTAGAAAAGTATGCTAGGTTTCATTTTCTTAGTTTTTCTTAAGTTTGTAGAAAATGCATGAAATATAGGATTTTGACTACGTGTTGAAAATTTTATGTGAATTGCCATCTCTTAGTTTTCTTTCTTATATAAAAACACTTTTTGCACAAAAAACACACTATTTTCTCAAAATAGTAGCCTCTTTTGGACCTTCCAGTGTCAAGCTCACTCTTCCATAGTGACACGCACCACTGCTAGAGTGTCCAAACGTGGCGCACGCCATGTCTAGATGGCGCGCGCCAGGTGAGGAGGTGGCGTGCGCCACCTCTGTTAAAACCAGTGACTTTTCCAATAGTTTTTTATACATCTTTTATGTCTGAACAGTATGATTTTCTATGTATAAACTGCACTAATGTGTTTCCATCCCCCATTTGACATGCAATTAAGTGTGAATATGCATAGAAAATCTCAGTTTTAGGTTGAGTTTTACTTCCTTGCTTGGTTTTGTATGATCTCTCTTTAATCCCCATTCTGTATATGTAATTTTTGATAAATTTAAGACAAGAACAAAAAAAATAGTTAAGTAGAGGTCGGTCTTCGGATCGGGCGAGAGGGGTGCCTAACATCTTTCCTTTTCGTACCCCAACTCCTGAACCATTATCTGTGATAACGAAGGACTAGTTTCTTGAAAATTTTGTTTTCTTGGTTTTCCAATAAAAATTAAGTGGTGGCTCCAATTGTGCAGCCTTTAACATGGACGCATTTGGGGGCTCTCTTTTCAAAATATAAAACCCCGCTTTTTTTTTTTTTAAAAAATCCTAAAACCCCAAGAGCGTGTTTTCTTTTAAAAGAACGAGGGCGTGCGAATTTTTTTTCTCGAGAGGGTTCCTCACAACAGGATGCGAGGAACATAACTAAATTCATTATCCATTACTTCATTAACTCGATTCTATTATCATTCAAGAAATTCTTCATAATTTTATTTCCTTTCATTACACATACCTTACAACACAAAAAGGACTCTCTGACCACTAACACATACTTCGATTTACAACTCATAATAAAATACCAGCTGGAGTATATCTCAATGGACCCTAACCCAAATCTATACTTGCTGTGGACCATACCACGCACATCTTTTGCCTATACCTGTTACAAAGATCTGAGTGAGGGTGAGCTACAAAATTTAAATACTCACCAATCACTAGGAACGGTATTATAAATTGCACAATGGAAGATAAAATAGTTCATCACTTTGAAAATATGATATCATTTCGCAAAGATAAGTTTTATCTCAAAAAAATCTCAAATTCTCAAAACTTTATTAATCCCGATACTCCGTTTTACTTTATCTTCATTCTGTCATTTCTCTTAGTAGAGAAAAGTATATATAATAAAATTTTCCAAAACTCATATTTGTCAAGTTATAGATGTCTCATCATAGTTGCACAATTATTTCATCTGTTATCTCTTAGTAGAGAGTTGTTTATTATTTCACGGTTCATTATCTTTTAAAATAGATTTTTCTATCATATCATCATTCACCTCCTAGTAGAGGAGTTTTTTATTCATAAAATCATCACCTCTCAGTGGAGGAATTTCCAACAACCACCTCCCAGTGGAGGTTTTGAATAATCACCTCTTAGTAGAGGATTTTTAATATTATTATCATTTATTCACTTAGTAGTAATAATAATATCTTTTTACTTCATACGTCCCCTTAGTAGTGGTAACATATTTAACCATTTATTAATCATCTTTTATCATGGACCCTTGGGTTGTATTAACCTCCCAACCAGGAGTTGTTGTAGTACTATTACCTTGAATGTCCCTCATACTCATTGGACAGGGGTAAGGATCATTCTCTGGGCCACCTCCACAATACTCAGTGGTAGAGCTAGGAGATATATCCACGCATTATCAGGTGTGCGATATATCTGTCTCATGAAAAAACTCATAATATATTATTATGTCATGATATATATCCACGCATTATCAGGTGTGCGATATATTCTTCATATTATACTGTGGTATATACCCACACATTATCAGGTGTGCGATATACCCACCACATGGTACTCACCATGTAATATCAAGGCTATCATGATACACATCTTGTATCCTTTAAACATTCATCCAAACTTTTATTTAAGTTCTTGTTTATATGTTCATAGCTCATTTCATAAAACTTCTATAACTTTTATAAGTTAGTTTTTCTTTCCATATCAATTAACTTGTCTTTCACATTTACTCAACGCATTTCATAGAGTAACTCATATTATCACAGTTTTCATATTGTACTATATGCTCAAGGATCATTTCATAAAATATGGATCATTTTATATCAACTTTTATAACTTTTTCAACATAGTATATCAATTAACTCAGCTTTTTCATTTCCCCAACACATTCTATAAGTATCTCATACAATTATAGTTCTCATGTTCTAGTCTATATTGAAGATCCTTTCATAAAATATTGATTTCAAGTTTCAAAACAGGTTCATGGATCGTTTCATAAAATATGAGTTCGCAAGTATTATTTTCTTTCACAATTAAAATCACCATTTACTTTCATAAAATGTATAGTATAAAATCACCATGACTTTAACAATTCACATACTTATAGTACCAAGATAATGATGAAGAAAACCCATCTCGAATGAGCTCAACTCAAGCGACGTCTTCCGGTTCATTCCGGATCTCTGGTTTCACGCAACCTAACACATGAATGCGATCGGAACTTAACTTCGCAACTCAAAGTAACTCATGCATGCTTGTGGGGATATGCATGTGAGGTCATTATCTTCTAAAATACTTCATATTTAACCACTCTTCGTACCCTCATGGTTTCCAAGATCCCTAACTTAGGTTTAGGTAGATAGTCCTTACAAAAGACTTCATAAATCATTTTTCTCAAGATTTTTTGATTATGTCCCACTCTTTATAAATTTGTTTAAAAATTCTAAAACATCATGAACAAATATGAAGAAACTCCAGAAACTAGATTAGGATGTTACCTAAATATTTCATGAAGAAATTGAGAGCTATATGTCATAAAAAATGGGTCCAACAATTTGAGGGACACATACTGTCATTAAATGACCCTGTTTGGGAGAATCTTATTTTCTCAAAATTCGTCTAATGAAAATGAGGTTTATAATTTTTGGGTGAAACTAAACCCCTAGAACTTTCTTTAAGTATATAGCTCATCTATAGGGGATTGTTCTGGAATTTATTAAAATTATTGAAATTGGACTATTTTTCTGCTTTTCAAATGCAGAATCTTCAAAAATGGCGTAACGTTTCAAAAATATATTTTTTGGTCTAACCAAAACTCCTACATGATGATGACATGCTAAATTAATTCTATCCAAAATAGGTTTTCATTTAGGGTCTGTTTGTATAGCACGAAAAATCATAGATGAGACTTTAATCTAATGTTTTTCATGAAATTTCTTACTTTTATCTTCTTTCTACCCTTTTACCCATGCAAGCAGTATTTTTATATGTCTTAAGACCACTTTATATGTTATGTTAGTCATTTTTATTAACTTTTTCATATGTCTTAACTCTTTACTTCAACATGATCTCAAATCAAGAAAGTTCTCCTTCTTAGATTTGAGATCCTTCCTTATGTGTTATTTCCATGTTCTTATCTTCTTTTTGATTTGAGAAGAGATCAGTTATGTGAGATGATTTATGTTCTTTGAAGTTATCTTAGAAGTCACTTACTTGTTTGGTTCTTGGTTGTAGGTTGAAGAACTTAGCCATGAATTTCTTCTTTTCCTTTCTTCCTTGTTCTTTTCTTTCCTTATTTCTTATTTCTTCCTTCTCTTTATTTTTCTCTTCTTCCTTCTATTCTCCTTTCCACTGAATTTTAGAGAGAGGATGAGATGATTCAAATGAACTTTTAGTAGAGAAAATGCCTCTATTTATAGGCAAAAGATTGGATGTGAAAAGTCACATTTGCCCCTCATTTAACTTAACATTGGTTCCTATCTAACTCAACCACCTTCTAACAATGGTTTGTTTTCCTTGGTTAGGTTAAACCTCAACCATGTTTTCCTAGAGAAACAATAGGGACATGACCTTTGGAACAAAAGTCTTCCATGAGTCATTCAAGCCATCATTCAATTTTTGACTTCATAAACCTCAAATATTTCTCCCATTGATTATAGGGTTTGATCATCCCTGTCAAAGCCTAGAGCTTTCATTTAACGATTCAATATCCAATAAATATCTTATGAAAACTAACGCATCACAGTTTTCTGATGCAATCTCGATCACTGCTATATGACCTATGTGCACAATTTCTCGTATTAGATGATACTTACGCTCGATGTGCTTTCTCTTCTTATGGGTCCAAGGTTCCTTCGAGTTAGCGACTACCCCGCTATTATCACAATAATGTGTAATAGCCGATTATATCAAAGGTACCACTTCTAGATCCAATAAAATGTTTCTAACCCAAACGGCCTCCTTGCCTGCCTTAGAGGTTACCACATATTCGGACTCCAAGGTGGAATAAACAATACATGACTGCTTGATGCCCCTCCAACTTATGGCTCCACCTCCTAGGGTGAATACATATCACGAGATAGACTTTCTAAAATTCTTATCTGACTGGAAATCCGAGTCTATATACCCAAAGGTTATTAGACTATCTGCATGGTAAACTAACATATAACCTCTGGTCTTTTTTATCGTAATCCAATGCTCCTCACCTGGGTTAGACTAATATCTACTGACCATGCCCATGACAAAATAGATGTCAGGTCTAGTTCAAAGCATTGCATACATGAGGCTTCCCACTGTTGATGTAGAAGGATCTCCCTTCATTTTTTCTACCTCAACAAGTATTTTCGAACACTAGTCCTTGGATAGAGTGATTCCATATCTGAAAGGGAGGAACCCTTTCTTGGACTCCTACATGCTAAAACGAGCAAGAATCATATCAATATAAGTGGCTTATGATAAGCCCAATATCCTTTGCTTGCGATCTTACAAAAGCTTAATCCCAATGATGTGACTGGCTTCTCCCAAGTTTTTCATATCGAATTGGCTAGATAACCATACATTTATGAAAGATAACACCCCTACATCACTTTTGATGAGAAATATATCATCCACGTGAGTGTTCCACCACATTTTCATCACACTTCTTGTACAGACAGGACTCGTTAGGGCATTGATCAAAACCATAAGATTTAATGTCCTGATCAAAGTGAGTGTTCCAAGACATAGATGCTTGCTTAAGTCCATAAATAGACTTCTTAAGCTTCCACAATATGTGTTCTTGACCTTTCGTTATAAACCCATCTAGTTGCATCATATAAATGCGCTCATCAAGATTTCCATTAAGGAATGCAGTATTGACGTCCATTTGTCAAATTTCGTCATCGAAATGAGCCACAATGGATAAGAGAATCTGGATAAACTTCACCGTGGCTACTGGCAAAAAGGTTTCCTTATAGTCGATCCCTTCTTTCTGAGTGAACCCTTTTGCAACAAGCCTAGCCATAATGGTTTCCAGCTTTCTGTCTGCTCATCTCTTCTTCTTGTAGACTCACTTACATTCGATGGGTTTTATTCCTTTAGGTGGTTCTACATGATCAAAAACCTGATTAGAATACATAGACTTCATCTTTGACTTTATAAAACTTTGCCAAAGTTTTGCATCTTTATCTTGGAGTGCTTTATTATAGTTACAGGGTTCAATATCAAGTTCATCAAGGACCGTGTCATAAGAATCTCCCAAGAGCATATACCGATCAGGTTGATGTCCTACCCTCCTACTACGATGAGGCTCAACCTATGGTTGTATACTAGTGATACATTGTGTTGACCTTGATCCTTGTGCACCATAATCTACATGATGCTTTGGTTATGTAACTGATATGTTAATGGTAGCATCAAGAGTTGGTACATGATTAGCATGAGTCCCGATAATCCTCCCACTACCACGAGGCAATGGGATGTCAATGACTCTTTCTTGTGGTTCTTCTTCTTGTACTATTAGTATTAAAGATTTTTGTGCTAGTTTTTCTCCTCTCAATTCTTCTAGAACAATTATACTTCTGGACTTGTGGTTCATCATATAATCTTCTTCTAAGAATTGGGTATTGGTGCTAATAATGATCTTCTAATCCTTTGAATTATAAAACAAACCACCTTTCTTTCCTTTAGGATATCCAATGAAGAAACAAACTTCTATTCTCGACTCTAACTTATCTGGGTTCCATTTCAGCATATGTGTCGGACTACCTCAAATCTGAACATGCCACACACTAGACTTGAGTCTACTCTACAATTATGTAGGAGTAGTAGGTACTGACTTAGATGGTACGAAGTTTAGAATATAAGCTATTGTTTTAAGTGCATATACCCAGAATGAATTAGGTAAATTAAAATAACTCATTATAGGTCTCACCATATCCATAAGAGTCTTATTCCTTCTTTCTGTCACACCATTCTGCTGAGGCATACCAGGCGCAGACAATGGGATGTAATCTCCTCTACTGATAAATAATCCCTAAACTCTCACAAGAGGTATTCTCTACTACGATCAGATCGTAGTGTCTTGATACATTTACCTAGATGCTTCTCCATTTCTGCCCTATATACTTTCAATTTCTCAAAGCATTCAGGCTTACAGTGCATCAAATAAATGTATTCATAACTTGAGTAGTCATCAATAAAGGTGATGAAATACTCAAAAACATCTCTAGCCTCGATAGCCACGGGTCTACACAAATCAGATTGAACCAATTGCAACGGTTCTTTGGCTCTATAGCCTTTGGTCGAAAAAGGTCATTTTACCTTCTAAGCAGAATTCACAGACTATAAGTGTTTCCACTTGCAATGAACCTAATGGTCCATTTTCTATCAATCTTAAAGTCCATTTTAGATTAATATGACCTAGACATAAGTGTCAAAGATACGTTTAGTTCATTTCAGAAGGTTCCTTTCTCTTACATGGTAAATTATTAGTGGTATTCAATTTATTAAGCTGCAGTGTAAGAGAAGTAGAATTAATAATATAAAGATCATCCACCAATGAACCATAATAGATAAAATGTTTATTAACCTTAATAACAACAGAGTTATTAAAATAAACTGAATATCCATCTTTAACTAATCTAGAAACTGAACTCAAATTCCTTCTAATGGAAGGTACATAAAGACAATCTCTTAAAATTAAAATCCTATCTCTATCAAAACTGAGGTAAACATCTCATACTGCAACTGTTGCTACTCTAGTAGCGTTACCCATATATTGATAAGTTTCTGCATCACTTATCTAGTTTTTTGAAATCTCTGCAAATAATTGCAAATATGATTAGTTGCTCCTGTATCTACACACCAAGTACCGGTAGATAGCACCGCTAAACATGTCTCAACAACTAGTGAATGAAATTTACATTAATTGTTCACTTTGTAGAGAAAAACCGAACATTAATTCTTCTAATTTCCTGATTGATTGCAGTGAAAACACTTGCCATTAAGCTTTTCTTACTCTAGCCCGAGGTGCACGTGCTGCTTGAGGAGCTGCAATGTAACACCCCATAACTATTAAGAATTAAAATTACATTCTATCATGAATTAAGAAGAAATCTTACAAGTAACTTTCTTAAGAATCAAGTTAGGCGCGAGACATGTAATCTAATTATAGGATTCGTTTGGAAGCCTAAGTTGATAATTCAAAAATGCTTAAAAAAGAACTCAAGTAGGTCTTAAATAAGCTTATAATCTTTGATTCAAGAGATGAACAAAGGCCTAAAAACTATTGAATGGAAGTCGAGTAAAATGATGAAAGGCGAATAAACAAGTTTTGGCGTAATTTTCAACCTAGGTAAAAAATATAGAAATTAAAATGGGCCAAGTGATGGAACACTTATAGAAGCTTGAGTTAAGGTCCAAAATATTATGAGAATTTAGAATATCGGCCAAACAAATATGATTAAACCCAATTAAAGTAAGGCTCAAAAATAAAAAGGATGAAACAAACCTAATGAGGCCTAATCTTGATTAAGGCCCAAAAGATGAATTGTTCGGAATTATAGGCCAAGAAATTTTTTAAACCCAAAATATAAATATAAATAAGTCAAATTATTTAATTGAGGCCCAATGATAATTAATTCTTGAGCCCAAAATAAGAAAGGCCCAAAAGTTTAATTTTTAACCCAAAAGTTTAAAATTGGTCCAAAACCCATTTAAATTCCATTGAATTATTAAATAATTAATTGGGGCTTCTATAAGACCCCCTTGGCCGACTCTCCCATGAGAGGGGGAGTGATGTGACTTTTGTTGAATTAAGAAAAAGAAAAAGATAAGAAAAGAAAGAAAATATGGGAAAGCATGGAGCTTTCTTGAAAATGTGGTTTTTTCTACATCATCCAAACCTCTCAAGTTTTCATTGAATAGTAGGAAGTACATGAGATAGGACTTGATGAGAGGGGGTTGAAAAGACTTAAATAAAATAAAAAGAAAAAGAAAGAAAGAATGTAAAGACCCGCTTTTTCAACAGTTGTTTAACCTAGGCGCAACCAAACCCTAAATGAATTAAGAAGTATTAAAACCCTAGAAATGAAATTTCAAACCCTAACAGTGGATTCTAGAGGTTTAAAACATAGAAACATCAAATAAAAGGAACTTATTCAAAGATAAGTCAAATGGGGAGTTCAACGTTCGGTCGCGCAGATCACGGACCAAACGCGTAATTTTGACTTAAGATCCAACATGAAAAATTAAGTCCATGGACCCAATAATTAAATTAATAAATTAGATTTTTAATTAAAAGTTTAATTAATTACCATTT
>JAUTBS010458867.1:0-14944 GCA_032361285.1 Aequorea victoria | reverse complement strand
ATAAATGTGTGGAACCTTGTTATGAACATATTTTGTTGTTATGATGTGTTTGGACATGCCTAGGATATGTTAAAATAGAAGAAGTTGTTTATGTGTTGTTGTAATAAAAATCTCAAAATACTGTTATTTTTAAGCTCCTCCAATTCAGTTTACCATTTTCTCTTACAAATTCCTTCGTCTTCATCTAACTCTATGAATTAATGGCCTCAACCATCACTTTACCATTTTCTCTTACAAATACCATCGCCACCACCGCAATAACACTGTCGCCGCTATGACAACACTTAAAACCATCACCACCTCCAGCACGACCTAATGCCTCTCACAAATGAATGAGACGTATGTGATTAAAGAAAATGATTTTGATAATTTGAAAAATTACATTACATTTGAAGCAGTCAATGCCTCTCAAAAATGGAAGACGGTCCCTCTATTTTGTTATTTTTGCATGTTTTGAACAAGTGTAATTCACTTATATTACATTTTAAAGATCAAAATTGTTCATTTTTTTAACCCTCAGGCTGTTTATTATCTCTACAAAAAATTCAAGTTTATTGGATATCATTAAGTATCTGATCAAATTTTATTTGTTTTAAATAGATGTGTTTGGACATGCCTAGGTTATGTTAAAATAGGAGAAATTGTTTATGTGTTGTTGTAATGAAAACCTTAAAATAGTGTTGTTTCTAGGCTACTCCAAGAAATTTTGTGGGAACCAAATCTTCTCTAAATTAAAACTTGTTTCACACAAAGCCGTTTTAGGATGTCTTGAGTATATATGATTTTTTATTGGACCCCAAAATGTATTTTCAAATACCTATGCCATTTTTGAAGTTTCTGTGACACGGAGGCAAAAACACACCCAACTTTGAACCCTTGTAGATTATTGTGAAAACATCCCCTTGAGATGATCCACCTATCTAGAGAAAGGTATATGCATCGCGTTTTATTCCCTTTTTACAGAACTCACTTTGGGCTTATATATTTCAAGATATTCTATTTTTCCCAAACAGACTCCTTTTTCAACAAAGTCTGTGGCATGAATTGTTAGGCTACTTTCTGTTCACAACCAGTTCTATGTTACTTCATGTAAAGTCTAGTTAACATCTTCATCTCACTCTATTTTAATTTTTAGAATTTACCAGTAAGGTTTGATATTTTTAAAGTATATTTGAATCTCTACGGCAGATTCTGAGATTATGTAATTGTTGGACAAAGTTGTGTTTAAAGTCCTTACTTAGTCTTGCGGCATGTTTGTTTCTTTTTAATACCATCCATGGGTATGACTGAGATTTGTGTCTATATTAAAGGTTATATAAACTTAGTCTGGTGTTGTAACATCTCTCATGCATGGCCTGGGTCTTGGGTGAGGTTATTCACCTTGTGTACTAGCTTGGCTAGGTTTGGCTTTTGATGAAAGATTATTGTGCTGGACAAGTTCACACGGTTTGTGACTTGGGCATGTTCTTGATGATGGGTTGGGTGGGATACCCTTCCATTTTGTAACCTTGTGATATGTACGGTTGTTAATATGGTGCACCGAGTCAAACCTATGGACATAACATCGAACCTGTCAGGACTCGTGAGGGAGGTGGTTCCGGGGCAAGGTCGGCAATGAACTATGTTCAGACTCTTAGCCTGGCTATACCCCACCACCCTTTGGGCATTCATGAACTAGTAAAGTATGTCACTTTGCTACGGTTCATGGTGTGACAAGGTGGGTCTAAAGATTGGTTTTAGCCGGGGCCCCTTATGAGCCAGTTGGAGCATTTAGCTCGCTGCGATTCATAGTCTGCAAATGGGGAACCGGATCGTGACTCTCTGGGTGTTATAATTCAAAAGTCATAGGATGTTGGGTAGTGTGATCCTTTCGGCATAAAGGTATTCTTGTCAAGAATTGGAGTTTTATCACTATGCATATCATACCTTGTTACATCATGTTGTTATATACTACGTGTTACAAATGTTGGATTTGGGAGTTTTTTTTTGGGCTTTGCAGCCCATGGCATTTCATGCCAGGATTCGAAGAGCAGACGTTGATCGAAGAACTTGTCAAGGAATACATAGAGTCGTGGCTCACTTAAAAAGGCAGTATCTGAAGAATTTCTATTTTGTTGTAATTTCTTTAAAGTACTGTTGGTATGTAATCTTTAAACAGGTTGTGCAAATCATGGAACAATCAATATTATTATGATAAATATGAAATTGTGTTGGATGATTAAGGTTAGAATATCCCTATGTACTATATTTACGTTTCTTAGCGAATCGAATTTTTGGGGCATCACAACTTGGTATGAGAGCCTAGGTTTAGTGAACCTTTAGAGGCTTAAGTTATGGAAAAACCTTGCAACCGTTAAGCAAGAACTCTGTTTTAAGTCTATATCATATTACATAAAGCATAAGCTATGAACAAAGAAAATATTTATGATACAAACAGTCTATTAATTTACATATTGTAGGATGTCTTCCGATTCTGATTCTGACCCTGAGGAATTTTTTGAGGAAGTCATCAACTTGGATGATGAAGTACCGCTGGGTGCGTGGGAACCTATCTATATAGAACCTCTTGCATGGTACCACCCAGATGACGTAGAGAACGATGCCGGCGACGAAGGAAGTGACGATGAGTCGGATGAAGCCTACAGCAAAGTGATCGATGGGGATTACGCCCCACCTGATGATGCAGATGAAGAAGAAAGAATCCCCCTTCGATGGAGGCAATCTAACGCCCCACGGGAGTATCTTGTCGGAACCATGGTTTATGCCAGGGTGGCCCCTCTCGTAAGATGCAGGTGGAAGATTCATGTGTACGCTTATTACTTCTTTGGACCATTGTTTGTCGTTGAACAAATCAGGGATAGGGCTGTTAGGCTAGGAGTACCTTCGGGTTTTGCTGACCGAATAGGGGACGTTGCCCTATATGAATTGCTGCAACGTCAATGACCTCTGGACGAAGATCGCATTTTTGAACTAAAGGAATGTCTAGATTTTGACAACAACCTAACCTACACTGAATGGCCCATCATGGCCACCGATCGAGAAGAACGGAACCCTGTCGCTAACAGGGATTGGTATGTCAAGATCCACTGGGAAGGCTGTGGCATTTAGGAAGTGACATGGGAACTAGAACTTTTAGTCAGGAGAGACTACCCCCAACTATTTGTACTGTGAAGCTTTGTAAAAAAACAAGTGAGACTAGGATTTTTTTTAAACATGTATAAGTCCTATGAATTTTGTATAATCTATCCTGTAGTGCTATGAAAAACTTATTCGTCTTATATAAAATTATCGATTCTTTTAGAATCTCATCTTGTGTTAATGGTAGCTAAATAAACTTTAAACAACATAGAATATCCCAACCATCTTGCTTACGCAATACCATTAAACTTTAATCAGATTCCAACCAAAGAAATGGCTGGAAGAGGAAGAAGTGCTATAATCAAGAGGCCGAACCAAGCCAGAATGTGGAAGTACAAGGATTGGCCCAAATTTTGAGACAATTGGCCACGTTATTAAATTCTATGCCTGTTTGAACCCAGCGGGATCGGGCCTGGCTTCTGTCTGAGTTTCGGAAGTAGAGAGCACCAATGTTCAAAGGGAAAGTTGAACCACGCATGGCCGAGAACTGGGTTCGAATGATCAAGAAAATATTGGATACGA
Source organism: Aequorea victoria (assembly GCA_032361285.1). Classification (NCBI taxonomy): domain Eukaryota; kingdom Metazoa; phylum Cnidaria; class Hydrozoa; order Leptothecata; family Aequoreidae; genus Aequorea; species Aequorea victoria. The sequence goes on along the minus strand of JAUTBS010458867.1, from coordinate 11,284 downwards.
TGGACATCCAGAATGACGGTAACAAGATTGCCTTGGCAACTTATCAACTAGAAGAAGAGGCAGATTATTGGTGGTCTATGGAGAAAGACAATCAAAATATGATCACCCTCACTTGGAAAGAATTCAAGAAACTTTTATTGGATAAGTACGTTCCAGCCACTGTCAAACAAGCCAGGATACGAGAGTTTCTGGACTTGAAACAAGGAATAATAAGCGTAGCTCAATACGTCAGTCGTTTTAAAGAGCTCGCTCGGCACGCTGCAACCTTGATCCCCGATGAAGAATCGAAGGCCAGACGCATAGAATGGAGCCTAGAACCATCTGTGAGAGGGAAAATTTCTTTCATGCAATTCCCCACTTTTTCTAAAATGGTGCAAGTAGCCTTAATGGCCGAGGCCGAATCGGCAGATTCGCAAAAGATTTGGAATTAGCGGAAGGGAGGACTCATCCACGGGGGAAATCAAAGAATGAATCAAGGAGGAAGTTCGCAAAAGCCATACTCCTGACCTTAATAGAACCGATAAGGGCCCAACACGAGCCCTCGGACAAACTCCCAGGTGGTCTGCTATGAATGCCACCAACCAGGTCATTATAAGAGAGACTGTCCAGAATCTCGTGGGATAGAAAATCAGGGAGGAACCTTCTGCCCCCGGGCTCTGGAATCAGGGGGAACACCAACAATGAACCAGGGTTCTGAAAGCCTTAACCAACAAAAGATAGGGGTAATCAGTTTAAGAAGCTGGGAAGGCTGGCACAGGCTGCTGGAGCAGTTGGAAGGGTTTTTGCCCTACACGAAGAAGAGGATGAGGAACCTTCCATAATTGAAGGTACTCTTATGCATTACCATTCCATGGTACATGTATTGTTTGATTCTGGTGTTTCACACTCCTTCATATCAAGTACATGTGCCTCATCATTAGAATTACCTCTTGAACCTATGAGTACGACCATGTCAGTAGCCTCACCTTTAGGAAGATTCTTGCCTATACGCCTTATGTGCAAATCTTGCGAGATAGAAGTCTCCGGCGTACTCTTAACATGTGACCTTCGAGTCATATACATGTGCATCTATGATGTCATCCTTGATATGGATTAGTTGTTCAAACACAAAGCCAACATCGACTGCCATAAAAAGAAGATCACGTCTTACACTCCTGGTGGATCATACTTCTATTTTAAGGGAGGTAGACATAATCCACTACCCAGAATAGGGCAAAGGACTCAATGGAACAAGAATCTAATAGCAAGACTAGCAAGTCTCGTACTCAACGATGAAGGATAGAATGCCACGCCCCTTCCACTGATCGTAAACATATATGAAGACGTCTTTCTAGGGGAACTACCAAGACTACCACCGCAATGGACCTGAACTTTTGTATCTAACTACAACCAGGAACGACACCCATATCTATGGCTCCACACCGGATGGCACCCGTGGAACTATAGGAAATAAAGACTCAGTTACAAGAATTATTGGAAAAAAAATTCTTCAGACCAATCACATTGCCTTGGGACGCAGCAACACTATTTGCCAAGAAGAAAGATGGTTCTCTTCGACTCTGCATTGACTACTACCAATTGAATCAAGTCACAATAAAGAACCGCTATCCACTCCCCCCAAATTGACGATCTATTCGACCAACTAAGAGGTTCAACCTGCTACTCAAAGATTGATATGCACTCAGGTTACCATCAACAGTGAGTTCGAGAAGAAGATATTCCCAAGACGGCTTTTCAAACAAGATACGGCCACTACGAGTTTGTAGTGATGCCCTTTGGATTGACTAATTCCCCAGCCATGTTTAGTGCCTAATGAAAAAAAATCTTCTCGGTCTACCTGGACCAGTTCATAGTTGTGTTCATCGATGACATTTTGATATACTCTTCATCTGAGGAGGAACATGAGCGGCACCTGAAGATCGTCTTGCAAATACTAAGGGAGAATAATTTATACGCAAAGGCAAGCAAATGCGAGTTCTGGTTGAAGGTGGTAAAATTCTTTGGCCATGATATCTCGAAGGAAGGAATTACAGTGGACCCGTCTAAAGTAGAGGCTGTTTTGGATTGGAAGCAACCTAAGTCGATCTTCAAAATTTAAAGTTTTATGGGGCTAGCCAGATATTGCCGACAGTTTATTCAAGACTTCTCAAGACTAGCCAAACCTATGACGAGGATGACACAAAAAGAAATCAAATTCGAATGGAATGAGGCGTGCGAGGAATCATTTCAAGAGCTTAAGAAACGTATAACAAGTGCTCCGATACTTGTGGTTCCAGAAAGGGACGTAAGTTACGTCGTATTCTGCAACGCATCAAAAGAAGGCTTAGGATGCATTTTGATGCAAGATGGAAAGGTGGTGGCTTATGGTTCCCGACAACTCAAACTCCACAAAAGGAATTACCCCACTCACGATCTAGAGCTGACGGCCATTATTTTTGCATTGAAAACCTGGCGTCACTATCTATACGGGGAACAATTCGAGTTATTTTCAGATCATAAAAGTCTCAAGTACTTGTTCACGCAAAAGGACCTAAATATGAGACAACAGAGATGGATGAAATTCCTGGAAGATTATCGCTTCAAGCTGACTTATCATCCCGAGAAAGCCAACGTCGTGGCTGACACTCTAAGTCGTAAGAATCACAGCCTATTAGCATGCTTGGGAGTGAACCGATGGAACATGCTACAAACTACTAGAGAATTCAACGTCAGCATCAGCACGGAAACAAACGAGTTCATTCTAAGCACGATAGCAGCGACGCCAACTCTACTCACAAAGATCGCAAAAGCCCAGGAAACGGATCAGGAGACGTCTTTCTTAAAGTCAAAAATACCATCTAAGGGTGCCACAAATGACTGGACCCTAGGCACCGATGGGAAATTAAAGTTCAAGGGCAGGATGTTCGTGCCAAGAGTTGATGGTCTACGAGGAGAAGTACTCAAAGAATTCCACCGCTCCAGCTTCGCAGTACATCCAGGAGGCAACAAAATGTACCAGGACCTCAAACGACAATATTGGTGGGACAAAATGAAAAGCAACGTAGCTGAATTCGTGGCCAGATGTTTAACTTGCCAACAAGTAAAAGCCGAACACCAACGACCTGGAGGAAGGTTGCAACCCTTGCCTATACCAGAATGAAAGTGGGAGCACATCACCATGGACTTCGTCTCTGGACTGCCGAGATCACATCGATGACACGATGCCATATGGGTAATCATCAACTAGCTAACTAAGACGACGCATTTTCTACCAGTAGGAGTCACGGACACTCTAGAATCACTAAGCCGACTCTACATCCGGGAGATAATCCAATTACAAGGGACGCCTGCATCAATTGTATAAGATCGTGATCCACGCTTCACTTCAAACTTTTGGGGAAGTCTACAGAAAGCCTTGGGGACAAACTTATGCTTCAGCACCGCCTTCCATCCTCCAACTAACGGACAGTTTGAATGCACAATCCAGACCCTAGAAGACATGTTACGGGCATGTGCATGGACTTAAAGGGAAGTTGGGAGACGCACCTGCCACTTGTGGAGTTCACCTACAACAATAGCTTTCAAGCCAGCATCGGTATGACTTCGTATGAAGCCTTATACGGGAGGCCTTGTCGATCACCTTTATGTTGGGCAGAAGTAGGAGAAAGCAGCGTTTTGGGACCTGAGATTATACAGGAGACCACAGACAAAGGCAAATGCATTCAAGAACGTCTCATAACTATACAGAGCCGGCAAAAGAGCTATGCGGACCAATGGACCCGACCCTTAAGCTTCAACGTTGGCGATCATGTTTTCTTGAAGATCCATCCTCGAAGGGGAGCTGTACGCTTTAGGAAGAAAGGAAAACTCGCTCCAAGATATACCAAACCCTTTGAGATCCTTCAGAAAGTGGGAGAAGTCGCTTATAAATTAGCCTTCCCACCAAAACTCTCCAGGATGCACAACGTATTCCGTGTCTCCATGCTACGAAAATACATGATGGATCCAACACACGTGCTAAATTGGGAAGGGCTCGGGCTGGACAATGATGCAACTTTCGAGGAGCGATTCGTGAAGATTACAAATCATAAGGTAAGGTACTACGGGAAAAGACCATTCCGTTAGTACGAGTTCTATGGCGGCACAGAGGTGTCGAAGAATTGACTTGAGAATGAGAAGATGCTATGCGCGCCAATCACCCTTAACTCTTTGAGAACGAAGGTAACTCTGAAATTTTGGGACGAAATTTTGTTTAAAGGGGGTAGGTTGTAAAGACCAGGTTTTCCATAACCCTAGAATTAAAACTCCATAAACCTAATGATGCTAGACAAATAAAATTTTGAATTTAACCTAATAGACTTATGAATTAAGTATGAAGAATAAAGTTAGTCTTTTAAGATCACAACCTAAAGATAAAATTTTGGGCTAAAGTCCAAAATGAAAATTTCAAACCCATAAAATCATAAATCAAATTAATGGACCTAAATTAAATTCTAGAGTCCAAATAATTAATTCAAGGCCCACTCAATGAAGAAGTCTTGAAATTTCCATAAAAGGCCCAATTTTTAATCAAAAATCAAAATGGAGCCTATATAATTTCCTAAATTATAAAAATGGGAAAAAAATAAAAAAGGACCTCATGCCAAACACCCCCCTTGGCCGGCCAAGCTCTCTCCCCACATGAGAGTAGTGTGATGTGACATGTGATTGGATTAATTAAGATTAAACTTAAAAAGAAAATGGAGGAGAAATATGTGATGTGATGATTGCCACTTTTGGAAGTAACTTAATTCTAAGACTCTAACTCTTTTTCTCCCCTAATTAATTAATTGTAGGAGATATTTATACACATACATATACCTCAGGAGAAAAAAAATACATGAAATAACTAAATTAGAGAAGAAACCCAGTCAAAACAAGAATAGTAAAAAGAAGATTTTTGTTAAGAACCGTAATTCTCATCATTTTTGATTTGATCACACACTTCAATCAAACTATTCCCCCATATCATCAAGTCCTTTTTTGGAAGATTTTATTGTCAAAAGAAGTCATCAAGATGAGAAGACTTGATGGACTAATTAAAAAAAAACTATGGAAATTCCTCTCTCCTCCTAACCTATAAATAGGACCCTTCTCCCACTTATTTACAAACACTTTTCCCACCCTCTCTCTCTCTAAAAAATTCGGCTAAAGAAAGGGAGAAGGAGAGAAGAAGAAGAAAATAAGAAGAAGAAAGAAGGAGAAGGAAGAAGAAGAAATAAAAGAGGAATGACAATAAAGCTAAATCCTAAACTTCTATTGATCAAGATCAATCAAGTAAGAGACTTCTTGAACTCTCTATTTCTCTCCTAATATCATCTTCTTAACTCTAATCCTCTTTAAGATAAAAGAAACATAGATAAGAATGGAACAGAATGAAGATGGACCATGAAGACAAGAGAAGGATATGTGGAACCTTGTTTTAGGAAAACTTTGTAAGGACTAAAGACTAAGAATAAATAATGTAAGAAATTTTAGGAACCTTATTATGAATATATTATATTGTTATGATGTGTTTGGATATGCTTTAGATGTGTTAAAACATGAGAAGTTATTGTTGGTATGTTGTTGTGTTGAAAACCTCAAAACAGTGTTGTTTTTAAGCTACTTCAAGAAATCTTGTAGGAACCAAACCCTCTCCAAATTAAGACCTATTTCAAAAAGAGCCTCTTTAGGATGTCTTGAGTTTATATAAGTTTTAGTTGGACCTCAAAATGTATTTTTGAACCCATATGCCATTTTTGCATTTTTTGTGAGAGTGAGGCAGAAACACATCCAACTTTGAACCCTTGTAGATTATTCTAGCAATATCCCCTTGAGCTGAGCCACCTATCCAGAGAATGGTATATGGGTCTAATTTCATCCCTAGTTTACAGAACTCACTTTCGATTATTATATTTCGAGATATCCTATTTCTCCCAAACAGACTTTCTTTTCGACAAACTTGGTAGCATGAATTTGGAGGCCACTTTTTGTTCATAACCAGCTTTCGGTTCCTTCATAAAAAGTTTATATAACATCATCATCTATCTCTCTATAAATTAAGAAAATTTTACAATAAGGTTTAGTATTTTTAAAATAGTTTTAAACTCTATGAAAGATTCTAAAACTCCGTACTTTGTTGGAAAAATTGTGTTTAAGTCCTTACCCACTCTTGTGGCATGTTTGTTTCTTTTTAATATCATCCATGGGTATGAATGAGTTTTATGACTATGTTAAAAGTTGTATGATCTTAACTTTGTGTTGTAACTTCTTTCATGCATGGCCTGTGTCTGGGTGGGGGTATTCACCTTATGTCTAGCTTGGCTAGGTTTGGTTTCTGATGAAAGGTTATTGTGTTGAACAAGTTCACATGGTTTGTGACTTGGGTATGATCTTATGATGGAGTGGGTGGTTTTCCTTCTATGTTGTAATCTTGTAATGGAGTGGGTGGGATTTCTTTCCATGTTGTAACCTTGTGATGGGCACAGTTATTGCTATGGTGCACCTGGTCGAACTTATGAATTTAACAATAGACTCGTCAGGACTAGTGAGAGAGGAGGTTCTGGGGCAAAGTCGGTAACGAACTGAGTTCGGATTCTTTGCCTCGCTGCATCCCGTCGCCCTTGGGGCATTCATGAACTAGTGGAGTATGTCACTCGCTATGGTTTATGGTGTGATAAGGCGGGTCTTAAGATCGGTTCAAGCCGGGGGCTCGCATGAATCGGTGGGTATTTAACCCACTATGAGTCATGGTGACTGCCAATAGGGGACCGGATCGTGGCTCTCTCAGTGTTATGTTTCAGAAGACATAGGATTGTGGTTGAGTGTGTGATCCTTTTGGCGTTAAAAATCCTTGTCAAGAATTAGAGTATCATCACTGTGTATATCATACTTTATAATATCTTGTTGTTATGTATTATGTGTTAGAAATATTAGGTTTGGGGGTTTCTTTCTGGGCTTTACAGCTCTTGGCCTTTCATGCTAGGATTTGAAGAAGAGACGATGGCCCAAGATCACGCCGAAGAATACATAGAGTCGTGGCTCACTTGATCATGCGACATCTATGACGGAAGAATTATATTTTTGTAATTTCTTTAAAACTTTGTGGGAATGTAATGTAATCATTAAATAGGATGTGGTAATGAGAACATTACTATCTTATGATAAAAAATAAATTATGGTTGATATTAAGGATAGAATAACCCTATGTACTATAATTACGTCTCTTGACGAACCAAGTTTTTGGGACGTCACATCTCCCCTAAGGTAGAGGGAGGAATGGGCTGTGTGGAGCTTTGTGGAATAGGTACAGGTGTGGAAGGAGAAGGGAAAGGAGGATGTGAAAAAGTTTGTGGAGGAGAGAGAGGGTCCTAAACCTCATTCTGTACCCATTACTGAATATGTGGGTATTAAACCCCTGTGTAGGGTGGATTAGCAGAAGGGTGAGAGGGTAGGGTGGTGGTTTGGGTTGGTTGAGCTTGTGGTCGATCTTGGGGTGGACAGGGTGATTGAGTAGAATCAGACCTGACCCATTTGTCCTCAATCTCAACCAGTTGCATCTTTTTCAGGGTGAACTTGTTGTAGATGTGGGTATAGTGGAAGGGGATAGATAAAGAATCTTTAAGATTAACTTTAAAATACTTAAAGATTTCTGTGAAGAGCATGCCATGGGGAATGATGTTCTTTATGGTTTGGACAACTTTCCATATATCAGAGATAAGGAGATGGCCAAGGTCTATAGGTTCTTTGTTTATAATGCACCACATTACCATTAACTGAATAAATGTAACATCCCCAGATTTTCTTTCTTGGAGAAAAAACATGTGGTTCACCATGTGGTGGAGAAGGCGGTATTCAGGGAGAAGAAGGTTAGCATCAAAAATTTTATCTGGGTTAAGGTCAGTTCGACTAGAAATTTGATAGATGAATTCCTCAAGAGGAGTGTTAGGTTAGCCATGGCATTTTTTGATGCATTTTAGAAGATGGGTTCCACTTGGGGCTTCTAAGAGTTTATTAACCAGTTGGTCTCCAAAAACTAGGTATTTTCCTTTGACCCAGCTATAGATGAATAGCCCTTCAGAATTTACTGAAACATTCTTATGATCATAGGCTATTCGAACCAACTTAGGGTAAACTGGTTCTTTGATGGTTATAAATTTGAACCATCCAATATATGTGAATCAATCCCTAAAGTGCATTCCAGTAGAATCAAAGAACTTGAAGTCAATAAACCTCCCATCAGGGACTTGGAGAGACTTAAAGGACTTGATATACTTATCTTGGGTGTCTTGATCTCGACGGACGAGAGGTTGATGAGGCACTCTTGCCCTTTTTGCTTTTCATGCTTCCCGAAGGTTCAGCTTGGTCAGATCTTCCTCTTTTGGTGATGGATGATGGATTTGGAGCATCCATTATTGATTCTTTGAGTCTTTGAGATGAGAACAAAGTTCACCGAGAACTTAGGGTTTTTTTTCAAAAAAGGGAAAACACGATACAGAGATGGTACCGTCGATGTGAATATGAGGATTTATAGGAGAAGGATCAAAGATTTTTTTATAGAGATTGGAGAGAGGATGACGATGTTTCGACTCATGAGAGAGAGAGAAATACAGCGCGAGAGAGAAGGATAGAGAGTCTAGTTTGAAATAATGGGCAACCAGAGAACACGTTTAAAACTTATATACCCGTTACATTGAGTCGACACATATGTATGTTGGGTCGACACAAATGCGTTTTAGGCAGAAAACAACAGAAAAAGTTCTCCTTGAGTCAACACATGTGCACACAAACACAGAATTACAGCAAAACATCAGATTTTTCATGGATTTAACATGCCTAATTCACCTTTAATGAAATTTAATCTTTCTTCACTTACGGGTTTTGTGAATATATCAACTAATTGATGTTCTGTACTTGTAAATTCTAATGAGATGTCTCCTTTTTGCACATGGTCTCTTATAAAGTGATGTCTTATCTCTATGTGTTTAGTTCTTGAGTGCTGGATAGAATTTTTAGTTAAATTGATTACACTTGTATTATCACATTTAATTGAATCTTTATGATATTTTAGATTAAAGTCTTCCAATTATTGTTTCATGTATAGCATTTGAGCGCAACAACTTCCTACTGCTATATATTCAGCTTATGTAGTTGAGGTAGCTACAGAGTTTTGTTTCTTATAAAATCATGAGACTAAAGAGTTTCCTAAGAAGTGACATGATCCACTAGTGCTCTTACGGTCTAGCCTACAACCTGCAAAATCAGCATCCGAAAAACTTAATAATTCAAGAGAAGTGTTCTTGGGATACCATAAGCCTAGGTTTGTTGATCATATTAGATATCTAAAAATTGTTTTCACAGCTACTAGATGTGATTCTTTAGGATCCGACTAATATCTAGCACACAAGCACACACTGAACATGATATCAGGTCGACTAGCAGTTAAGTAAAAGAGGCTTCCGATCATATCTCGATATTTTTTACTGTTGACTCATTTACTTTTTTCGTCCTTGTCAATAATTGTTGACGTGCTCATAGGTATTGTGCATGGTTTTGCATATTTCATATTAAACATTTTCAACAGGTCTTTTGTGTACTTGTCTTGATTTATGAAAGTTTCTTATTTTGTTTTCTTTATTTGAAGTCCAAGAAAGAAATTGAGCTCTCCCATCATGCTCATTTCAAATTCTTCCTACATAATCTTAGCAAACTATTTTTAGAGACTTTCATTAGTAGATCCAAAAATAATATCATCAACATATATCTGTACTAACAACATTTATTTTCCTCTTTGTTTAATAAACAGTGTTGAATCAACTCATCCTCTAGAGAACTCTTTCTGTATTAAGAAACAACTCAGTCTTTCATACTAAGCTCTAGATGTTTGTTTGAATTCATATAATGCTTTTGTTAGCTTAAAGACATGATCATGATATCTTTGATTTTCAAAGGTAGGGGGTTGTTTTACATATACTTTTTCATTTATGTATCCATTCTATTTTCCTCTTTGTTTAATAAATAGTGTTGAATCAAGTCATCCTCTAGAGAACTCTTTCTGTATTAAGAAACAACTCAGTCTTTCATACTAAGCTCTAGGTGTTTGTTTCAATCCATATAATGTTTTTGTTAGCTTAAAGATATGATAGTGATATTTTTGGTTTTCAAAGCTAGGGGGTTGTTTTACATATACTTTTTCATTTATGTATCCATTCAAGAAAGCACTTTTAACATTCATTTGATACAATGTAAAGTCTCTTTCACATGCAAATGCTAATAACATTCTTATGGCTTCTAATCTTGCTATAGGATCATATGTTTCTTCATAGTCAATGCCTTCTTCCTGATTATAATTTTGGGCTACCAGTCTAACTTTGTTTCTAACTATATTGCCCAATTCATCTTTCTTGTTTTTAAATACCCATTTGGTGCCTATGATAGAATTATATTAAGGTCTCAGAACAAAGATCCATACTTTATTTTTTTTAAATTAATTTAATTTTTCTTGCATGACATTTACCCAATTCTCATTATTTTCAGCTTCTACATCTCTAACAAGAGATCTAGTGATTACTCTTTTGGTTAGTTCTCGAATGATTTGGTCTGTTGGATGATCTTTGATTAACCTTCTAGATGTATTCTCAACTTGAGGTAGTTCTTTTAATAACTCTTTATCTTTGTTTTGTTGAGAGACGTCAATGGTTATATCATTTATATTTTCTTCTATTATTTTTAGATCATCATCAGCATGTTTTTTAGATATAGGAACATTTGTTTCTTCAAATACAACATGCACAGACTCTTCAACAACTTGAGTTCTTTTCATATATACCCTATAGGCTTTGCTCATTGTTGAATATCCTAGAAAGATACTGTAAAGACCCGTTTTTCGCAGACACTTTAACTTTGGCGTAATTCTACCCTAATTGATTTAATAAGTGTTCAAATCCTAGAATTTGAAATACATAAACCCTAATAGTATTAAATAAGGACTCAACACCAACAATAACAAGTGATTAGTAACTTAAACTTAGAAATTAATCAAGATTAAGTTAAGTTTGAAAAACAAAGTTCGATCACCAAGATCACAAGCAAGACTAGAAATTTTGAATTAAAATCCAACATGGAAATTCAAACCCATGAACTCATTAATTAAATCAATAAATTAAATTTTAATTTTAAAGCCCAATTAAATAAATTTAATTCATTTTATGAACTAAGTCTTAGAAATTACATAAAAATCCCATTTTTATAATTAAAGACTAAAAAGACCCACATTAATTATCTA
>JAUTBS010458756.1:0-14949 GCA_032361285.1 Aequorea victoria | reverse complement strand
AAAACACAAAAACACCCCGTGCCCCAACCCCTGGGGGTCCGTGTTAGTGATTCCCAGAATGATAAAAGATAGATGAATCAAAAGAATGGGAAGGGGGGGGGTGTTCAGGATTAAAACAAGACTGAACAAAATCAGAAGGTTGTCTAGCTGGAAAAAACAAGCTTGGTCCGAATTCAGCAATTGAAGCTTCGACTCATATCAAGGGTTTTACGTGCCTCAGAAAACTGGGATAAATTAATCTTCCCTAAAAATTATAGATGTGCATTTAGATTCTTCAATTGACTGCATTTAAGTATGAAAGGACCTCAAAACATTATTGTACAATATGGGGAAAAGAAAGAAAGAAAGAAAACAAATAAAGAGAAGAAAACAAAAACAGCCCCCCCAACCAGAGAGAGAGAGAGAGAGAGAGAGAGAGAGAGAGAAGTTTGGTAAATATTAGCACCTGATAAATGTTAAGCCTGGCTCTTGTTGAATCGTAGAACGTGAACATCCCATCAAGTACCTCGTGCTGTAAATTCACCTCAATTGTATGATCTGCTAATTCCTGCCAACAGATTAATTGAACATAAAGAGGAAAAAACATGTTTGTCACAACGCAAGAGGTTATTTCCGGAATTGAAATTCAAATTTAAAATTTAATTCGTACAAGTATATCTCTACCATGCACACACAACTAGCACATTTGGAAGGGAGAGTGCAAACAGGTATGAAAACATCCTCTCTCTCTTTTTGTTTGCAGTAAAATCAACTGTGCAATACAAAACCATCTCCTAACATGACTGACCCAAAGAGTCAGTAACAATAACGACACCGAAATAAAACAGAAGCAGCAGCAACAACAACAACTAAAGAGTATAAATGAAATTAGTTGGTTCATGTAAAGAATTGGATGGGCTCATTGCAGGGCCGAAGCTATTGTAAGGCCAAGGGGGGGGGGGGGGGTCACGGCCACTTCTGTTACCCAGGCTCATAAAAAGAAATTTATAATAGGCTGCCCCCCCTTTTCAAAAATAAAGCTACCTATATTATTACACATATTGACCTGCATCATCATTTCTTCACTTTACATTCTTTTATTCTTTCATTTGGTCCCATGTAAAGAAGTGAGTGGATCTCTGATTTTCTTATCTCGACCAACAACTTGTTCTTATGCTTCCAGTTTCCACTGCAACTAAAGAACGACAGAACGTGCCTTTTCACTATGAGTGTTGTTAAAACTAAATTTTGAAATAAAACGAAAGATGATGATTTTCTTACAAATGGTTCCATTGTGTACCAAAGTCAATCAGAAGTTCAGAACTAATTCAATCATTGATAGATTCCATGACATGCAGTCATTGAGTGCAACGCTGATTGAAAAGTCACATGATAGTTAATGTGTAATAGAAAAAGAAAAAAGAACTTTTTGGTAGTGTTTCATTATCATATCTTCAGTAGTAGAATGTTATTTTTATTTTCATATACTAAATATAATTTGCATTATTAGTCATAATTTCTGCATTGACTTGTTCTTAGCCCCCTTCCAAACGAAATCTTGGCTTCGTCCCTGGCTGCTCGTCTTATTGGTGGTGGATGAAAGAAGTCAAGGATTGATCCGCAGAGCCTTTTATAGTGTTTATGGATGAAAAACACAGAACTTTTGAAAATAATTTAAGAAGCACCAATACGGACAGAATACAAGGATACGTCACAGCATGATTTCCAAGTGTGAACAAAAACTCATAATATCTATTACAGAATTCTTTTCCATAAACACATTGAAAGTATTGGGTTTCCCAAATTTGAAAGATTAATGGGTATAAAACTTGAAAGATTAATGGGGGCGGCCACGTTCGGGGCCGAGCCTTGATGGCGCGGAGGCGTTCGGCTGGTGGAGCTCGGTGCCCCGGCAGCAGGAATGCCAAGCATAGTTGACATCAGGTTGACCGTCCTGGGAACTCTCGGCATATCTGAAGAGGAAGGGGAGCATATCTGAAGAGGAAGGGGAGTCCGCGCGAAGTCTTTTTGCGAGTGTATGGTTGTACGAAAGCTCGTACCGAAGAAGGAAGGGCGCGTCTCGGCACCGAAGGGTCAAGGCCCGATCAACCAAGACCAACCTCGCCTGATTCTTCTTACGAATAGGGAGATTGGCGTCTGCACAAAGAAAAGCAACGGATGTTAAAACAATCAAAGCGATATTTAGTACGGTCAAAGAAGTACAAGATCAAAGGGACAGAGAACGGAGCCGACCTGGGACACCTTCGAACCTCGGCACATGCTGTCCCTGCTCGCCCGGGCCATACTCAAAATTCCCACTTACGAGGAGGAAGTCGGCAGCATTCCAGTCCAAGTCCGGGAGGTCGGTGACCAGCTCCTTCAACCGAGATCGGAGGCGGAGGTAATGCGTGCTCATGTCCTTAGTGTGGTTGAGGGTATAGCAAGCGAAAATTTCGGGGATGTCGAGATCAATGTCGAGCCGGCGGTTGATCTCAACCACCCCCATGACTACTCGAAATAAGTTGATGGAGACTTGAAACGGGCAGAGATGGCACTCAGCCAACATGTGCCGAATAAGGGGGTTAAGAGGGAACCGAACTCCCCATTCGATGATTGACACTATGGGAAAGGCCACGTACTCGAAGGAGCACGGATCCTTTTCTGAGCTCTCGTCATAGAGCTGAAGGCTGACATCGCCAGGGATTCCATATTCCCTTCGGAACTCGGCCATGGCCGAACTTGTGGAACATCTACACCCAAACTTGCCCATAACTACAACAAGGAAGATCGGCTGAAGAAAAGGACCGAGCTATGGGTGGTAGACCGAACTTCGGTCCTAAGACCGAGAAAAAGTGACATACAAACGAAAAGTCAGAAAAAACCTAGAAGTGGCGAAACTATTGGTGAGGCCAAATCCAGAAACAACCCAGGAACTGAACAGTGGCAAGAAACGGAACAAAAATCAAAAGTGCAAAAACCAGGAGAAGCTTGGGACGTAAGTGCACAAACTACTTGCTAATGAAGATCCTAAGGAGAAACCGTGTCCAAATTCAAAAAGAAAAGAGGTATTGGAGGAACAAGAACAGAGAGATGCAGAGGGAAGACTTAATGGGAACGACGACGACAATACCGGCGATGATGGAGGGCTCTCTGGTGAAGAGGAGAGCTTCGAACAACACAGCGACGAGGAAGTAGTGGAGACAATGAGCAGAGAGCAGCGACAGAGAGATGGAGTGCAGAGAGTAGTGGGGGTTGCAAAAGTGTAGAAGAGAATGGGATCTGGCCTTTTATAGAAGCCAGGGAGGAGACGAAGGGACGTCCCCTCGAAACGTTAGCAGGCGTAGACCAATCAGAAAGCAACACGTCACGGCCGAGCTCGGCAGACCTGAAACGGCGGTCCAACGGTCACTTTGTGGCCGAGCATCGGCCCAATGGAATCCTTACACGTCATTGCCGAGCACAATCTTCGAGGACCGAGCCGAAGGTTAATCATGACTTCTCGGGAACACCAACAATCCACCAACCAGGGGAGGACTAGTAAGGGCTGAGACGGCGGGGGCAATGATGACCTGACCCTCGAGTCCCATCAACGCCTGAAACGCCAGACACCGACCAATCGGTTGTGGACGCGTGGAGCCCTGGCTCGAGTCCCCAAACGTCGTCACAGAGCGTTGATGGTTGCTCTGGAACGTCAATCGTCAACTAACCTGTGACTGACACGTGAAGGCCGAGCACGCACCCCAAAGACCGAGACCGAGGCATCGAAACCTCAGCTGCCAATCAATCAGCTGATGACACGTAGGATCGAACAACACCAGCCAAGCGCCGAGATTTCGAGACCTTGGGCCGAGAGACGCAGCTCCAGCACTTCAGTACAAAGCACCAGAGCTAGGGGCAAATGAAGGAGGCCGAGATCGTGATGACCCAACCCAGTGGGTCAACAGCAGGGAATGTGCCAAACCCATGGTAGCCCAGCCTAATGGTCAAATCGCACAACTGACCCCCGGTGGTTCGGCCCACCAGCCAAAGATAGAGGACCCATTGCATTTGGACCAAACCAGAAGAGGGAGGGCCGAAGAGTGAAGTACACGGCCCTAGAAGGCATTGCATACACTAGCCGAGTTGGAGGGCCGTGGTCCGTACGGCCGAGATGCACACCATTAATGCTCATTAATGCCTTGCACGCCTCTGACAGGACAGTAGCGTGCCCTGACATTAAATTCGGCGCAGACGCCGTCATTGCCAAAACAGGAACTGACACAAGGATGTCAATGGGATGATGTGTCGACTATTCCGGATTGACAACATATATAATGCGAGAGGGACACACAGAGGAGGTACGCAACAACTCACACAAACCCTGATACTTGAGCTGAACCACTGTCTATTATTCCTTCTTCTTCTCCACTCTCACCGTTACTTACCCGACCGTCAGAGGGGGCTTCCGGCAACACCCCGCCGGCCAGTTCACGTGTATTACTCTTGCAGGTCCTCCATAGCGGACTTGGCGCAGCCCGGTGAAATTTCTATCTACGAATTCACCCCCGTACAAATCTAAATTGTTTTTATTTTATCATTGAATCCCAAATAAGCCTTTCAAACTTGTAATGTGTTTTATGTGTGACACTATAGAAACCTGACCCGATTGGCATTTACTTATCTTAATTGCGGGATTTTAAGTAATTATTTTACTTGTACTTTGGGTTGGGCATGTGGAACCGGGGATATGGGAATCCCACAGTAACTTTTGGGGCCTAATTATAACAAGATTTTGGTTTTGGGCCTTATTGGTAATTACACTTAACCAGAGAAGGAAGAAGCAAAGATACTAAAATGGATTTGCGTTAAGTAGATATCTTCAAAAACTCAAAAATATCTTATTTGAAAGCATCATTTCTCTCTCTTCCTTTATTACACTTTCTCTTCTTTCTCTATATCTCTACGGTCTCTCTACAAAATACACTTATATGGGTTTGCGTCACGTTGGTGATTTTCAAAACCCAAAATTATCTTATTTGAAAGCATCACTTGTCTCTCCTCCTTTATTACCCTTTCTCTATATATTTTTTGAGGTTGAGAACGGAGCTTGGGTCAGATTTTGACTAGATGTGTGGTGCGGTAATTTGCCCTTGTGCAGGGATGTCCCAACTAGTTTTTCCTTAGCCATGGATAGAGAGGCTTTAGTTGCGGACTACGCCCGGTAGGATTCAGATTATAGCTTTCGAGATATTGCACTTAGGTGAGATGTACAGGACTGGGAGTTGAAACAGTTGTTATCTCTCCTAGGGCTCTTGTATGATCATGGTGAGGTGGGAGGTAGCGAAGATCTTCTCAAATAGAAACGGACCCGCAGGGGAAAATTTAAAGTCAAATTCTTTTTATGAATATTTGTTGGGAAGTAGGAGTGTTTCTGTTTCGTGGAGTGTTTGGAAAAGGAGGGGCCCTTCGAAGGTGACGTTCTTTGTCTGGTCTGCTGATAACCTTATTTGGAAAGGGTGTGTGTTGATAAATTGGTGTTATTTGTGTAAGGAGGGAAAGTCTATTACTTGTCTTCTTACTCATTACGAATTTGTGAAGGAATTATGGGGGTTTATGTTGCTACGTTTTAGTGTAGACTAGGTTTTTGAAAAGGAGGGGGCGAGGGTTTTGATAGGCTGGAAAGGAGTGAGAGTGACATGAAGCAGGAAATGAGATTGGCGCTTGGTCCCTCTCTGCTTGATGTGGTTAGAGTGCAACAGAGATCTTTTGACGAGATTGAGCTCCCGCTCTTTAAATTGAACAGTGTGCTCCCTAGTAATTCGTATAGTTGTCTATCTAACAGAGAGCCTCATTTTATTTTTGATACGGTCAATTTGATAAGAGTCTTTAGTTGGGGCATGATTCCTCTTCTAGAGGTTTTAATAGCCTTTCTTTTTGTGGGATTCTTTTCGCCTATACTCTCTTTGTATTCGGGTGTCATTCCCTTAATACCCTTTCTATGTTTATCTTTTTACTTATCCGGAAAAAAATATCTCTATACTCTCTCTACAATATCCTAGGTTACATAATTTGATTTTTGAGTGAGTCAAAGTTGGATTGTGATCTTGCCATAGAAGAAGTTTCTCTACTCATTGAGGCCAAAGTTTTAAACTTAACAAAATTCCATTTGGAGTCATCCACATTTTAGGCACTCTCTCTTCCTTTTTTGGTTCTTTCGGGGAGGAACTCCTACTCTAGTTTACTAGGTGTTTAATTTGTATGCATTAACATTCATTTTGGGTTTGGGTGAGATTTTGCATAAATGGTTATGCTCCAATTTTGATGAGTATGTATAAGGGATAACACATGAAATTGAGACTGTATTATATGCTACCTTGATTTAAAGTAGTTTCGCCGATTATTTTTTGTTTTGGGATAGAAATTTATGATTTTTGATTTTTGATACTTTAGGGAAATACTAAACATAGTTGTCAAATCGGGATACGAATCATGTATTGTATCGTATCGAGTATCATAAGATATTTAATATATCTAAAAATAAGTCAAAAAATATATATATTTATTAAAACACAAATATTTTGTAAGAATAAAACATTAAACAATGTTAATTAATAAAGTTATGAAAGTAAGGTTTTCAACAATAAAAATATGCATGAATCAATACTTAATACATATGAAATACAACAAAAATATGATAAGTAAATGCATTATTATTACCCAAATCAAATTTACCGTATATAATATGTTTCTTGTATTGTCTTAACACATTATTTAAGTTTCAAAATTTTAATGTACAACTTTTAAGTTCTCAACGAGGGTGTTCGTAGAAGAAAATTATAATGATGTAAGTGACTACAAATCAATATCATAAGATACTTAATACTATCCAAGTAGATATTTATGAAAGGCTGGCAAAAATTTAAAAAAAAATATAATTTCACTATCTTAACAATGCAAAACTTTTCAACTATATCTATTTTCACAAATTAAATTCATCTAAAAATTAAGTATTAATGTCTCGTACATATCGTCATCACATAACGCATCATAAATCAACATCACATATCACATCATGTCTCGTATGTGTATGGTAAGATACATTTAACATAAGTTACGATATGCGATATGTATCGATTTACTTCTTTCATGTATCGAATCATAAAATACGTATCGTAAATCGTAAGATATTGACAACAGTGCTAAGCATGTGTATGTGCTATGTATTTAAGAAAATGCCCCTATGAATGATGTGGTTATGGAACTGCATGTGCAATTGACAAAGAACAAGTCTTTGGACACAAAACCAACCACATAAATAATATGAATGGACATGATTTTTTAGAAGTGGACCCCACCACCAAATTTTGTGAAATCTTAGCCATCCATGTGATTTTTGTGGCTGATTCTGTGGTTGGTTTTTGTGTCCCTACCTGATTGAGAAAATGTCAAATTTAGGGTTTGGTCGGGTGTTTGGGGGATTTTATCAATTCCATTAAATTATTTTGTGAAGAGTTGGTTAATGTATTTGATGTGGGTTGGAATGCAATAATTGGGAATTTAAAACAATTTTGGGTGAGCTGGGTAAACTCTTTAAATAGTTTGGGAGACTTGACTCAATGGTGTCAACCTCAAATTGCACCATTGATTTTGACGGTTTTGGGTTGTGTCATGAGAAACAGGTTGGGTACAAGTTGCGCGAGAGTAGGTTGCTTGGTCCTTCAGGTTAGTAGCCCATAAACGGCAGAATTGTGCGAGAGTTGTGCATAGCAAAATCTTCATGTAGGTTAGCGACAACATAGGGTATTTGATTTTGGAAGGTTGGTTTTGGTTGTGTGAGACTGTGAGTTGATACTTGATATTTGGAACTTGGAAATTTGGAAATTGAAATGTGTGTGTTGATCGTGTTAAATTCATGGTTTTTGAACTATCAATTTAGGCAAATGAGTATTTGGAAAAATGGAAATAGGTTTACAAAATGAGGCAACTTATTAGCATGTACACACTTTAATTCCATATTATTGGGCCGTCGTTCTCATTCCCTACTTTTCATTTGGCATTGAGGAGTCACGAGCTGGACATTTTGCCGGAGTTATTTCGCTCTTTTGTGGATTTCTTAGGATGGACCTAAAGCCTCTTAGTATAGACCATGTGGCCAATCCATGCTCGTTTAATTTGGAAATGTAAAGATATGCTTAGACTTGTCCTAGTCTAGAAACACGTATAGGAACATTTCTTTTTAGTATATGTTTCATGAGTACACTTCATTTATTGTATGGACCCATTGAGTATGAAATGGGAATAGCATGTTGGATTATTGTGTTATGAATGAATCATATCCAAGTTTTGATATTATACATGGTAGAACATGGTATATTTTGACTAATGGAATAGAGTATTTTGAATCAATTAGTGGTGTATGAGAATGAAGTACCTTGATGCATTTGGTGTATAAGTTGGATTGGTGGAAATGTTATGAGAAGAGAGGTGAGTGGCTTTTGGCCAAAGTGTATGTTGGAGCATGTTAATGTAGCGTAAATGCATGTTGCTAGGTTTGTTGGGGTGTTAAGGCCAAAGATGGCACAACACTAGGCCAGATTTCAGAATTTCCCTCTTTAGAACCTGCTTCAGGTTCACTTTGCTCGCGTGAAGAACAAACTCAAACAGTAAGGCTAGATTGACCTGGTTTGACCTATATTTGTTTTGGGGACTTGATTACTTCCTACTTGAACTTTATTTGGGACATTATTAGGATACCGATGATGACCTATTGTGAACCTTTGGACTTGACCTACTCTTATCCTTCTTATTTTTTTCGGACTTTGGACACTTTAATCGGACTTTTCCTTATTCGGATCTCGCGGTTTCAAGTCTTAGGAATCAGGAGCATGACTGACATGGTCTTCCCAATAGTCCGCATAAGAGAATATCCGAAAAGTGCTGATGCCCGGCACTTTTTTGACACTGACACGTCACCTTCTTAGAAATGTATGTGCTTCTAAGGCGTACAAAGGAACTGAAGAGTTGTTATTTTTTCTTGCGTCTTTAGAACAGCCAAACCAATATTAATCCTATCTGCAAAAGGTTTTTTTTTTATTTTGTAGATAGCAGGGATTCTCTTTGGGCGTACTATGGATGCAACCCTTCTTTGGTGCTTTTCTAGTAACTACAACCAGTAAAACTGTACCAGCCATAACAGTTATCTTTCCTCTTTTCTTCTCCATTCTCTTTTGTCTGGATCCCAAGGGGAAGAGGGGATGCTTTAGATTACATGCCCAGAAAAGAAATAAAGGAAAAATAGTCTAGATTGGCCTTACCAGTAGACCTATGGGTTCCAGAAATGATATCACATGATGAGAAACTTCACTCAGCAGGGCATGGTAGAACACGCCCTAATTTTTTTTCATCTCAAGCCAACTTTCCCCTAATCATAGGCATTTCAGCAATTGGTGGGTTTTATTTAGTTTTCTACCTGTGAAATTAGTCCACTCACAACTAGGGTTTAAAATCCCCTCTACCTAGCAACGAAGTGTCCGTAGTTAGTAAATCTTTAAAAAAATAGAATAACTTTTATAGATAGAACTTCTCTATGTATTCCTGCTCTGGTGATACTCCATTTATTTCTTTCAGGTCGGAGTTCTAAAAGGCCTTCATGTGATCTCTCTTCTTTTTATTTGTCAGGCAGACAGTAATACTACCGTCCAGCAGGAGTAAAAATCAGAGAGATCATGTTCACTTGAAATTTCATGAGATACCCCTCTGATGTTGTTCCTTTATTACATGGGTTCTCCAAGGAGTGCAACTACACCTTATGAGTTTTTATTTTATTTTATTTATAAGTCACCTTATGAGAATATTATTATAAACATAATTTTAACTTTCTAACCCTGCTAATGATGATGAAAATTTGGTTGTGGTGATTATTTAGTTGTGTCCTTTTGCCCTTAAGATTAATGGACTAGATGAACCTAACAGCTAGACATCACAACAGAAAATAAATACCCAAATCTGTGCAATGCATGGGATTGATTCAATAGTGTACTTTTTTATGGTTAAGGAAGCACGAACTAGATGCAACCTAAACCGCAGGACGTCCCCTAGGGGACTTTTTCAAGTGTATTCATATGTATCCATCTTGAGCTAAAGATAAGAGATTCCAAGTCTGCAATTTCATGAATAATCATTAGAAATTTGCAACAACAAAAAAACAAAAACAAAAACACAATTTCTTTAACACGGGAAGTTTACTTGAATCTGGATAAAATGACTGCAACAAGTTCCAACCTCTACAAAGGAGTTAAGATAATCCCGGCCAACACTCCAAACACATGTATCAGGAATTCCCCGACATGCCATATATTTTATGCAATTGCTCATGTTCATAAATGGCAGACAAGCAAATTAGATGAATTTGGCACTTGTTTTTCCCCTTATAAAAGAAATAATACACTGGTAAAAATTACATATATATATATATGTATAAATATATAAAGAGAGAGAGAGACAATTTTAAAAAAAATGGTATCCCTTTTCTAGAAGCAAAACTAGGTAAAATCAGGGCTTTATAGAGGAGAAGAGGCGGCGAAGAAAAAGCATGACTAGAAATTTGGGTTGATTTATTTCCATGTCCTTCTGGGTCTCTCTCATCTTTATAAAGCTATGGCAAAGTTAAGTATGGCGATCTAACGGCAATTGCCATTTACGTTTATGACCCTCCAAGAACAATTTGGTGGTTGTCTTGTCGCTTAAATTAGGTTGCATAAAAATATTAACTACTCAAAACTTACAGAAAAATCTCCAAACAAGTACACGCCCCTTGCTGATGAACCAAGTATTAGTAAGTGCAGAGGAAATTTTATCAAATACACAAGAAATGATAAGAATAGAAAATAATATTACCTTTTTCAATGCCATGATTAACGGGTCATCCTTTGAAAGAAATGGTGCCACTCGAGGAGTCCGTGACAAAAGATCTAACCAGGATACTATGTAAGAAGGATTGACAGTCAAACTACTATTGTCTGAAAATATTTTAATGTTCTTTCCCTGGTGACCGTAGATATGCCTCTGTACATGAGAAAGGGAAACTTACATTAAGAAGTTGAACAAGACACGTGCATTCATATATACATAGATAAATGCATACAAACATACATATCATCATCTCGATAAACTTAATCCTAATTTACAAAACACTAATTTGATCAAAACTCTATA
This sequence comes from Aequorea victoria, assembly GCA_032361285.1. NCBI lineage: Eukaryota > Metazoa > Cnidaria > Hydrozoa > Leptothecata > Aequoreidae > Aequorea > Aequorea victoria. The sequence continues at coordinate 3,777 of JAUTBS010458756.1, read as the reverse complement.
ATTTAGTGATTACCACATTAATGATGCTATAAGTACGTGTTGTATGTGCACAAGGGTCTACTAGTGAGATGTTAATCTGTCTCATACAAGCTCACGAAAGTATGCAAAACTGAAACAACAAAAGTACTTCCACCATTCTCCATTTAACACCTCAGATCCATGTCTAGGATAGGCTCTTTTGAGGTTGCTTGTAGCTTTGCAACTTGGAAAGTAGTCCTTAAATGCCTTGACTTTAAAAACTCAAGCTCAACTTTTCTCAAATGTGGGCGAGAATGATGTGAAGCATGTGAAGAAGAAAAGGACAAATCTTGAATTTTATGCACACACCTTGTCACCAGGGACCTAAACATCGTTACTTATGTATCTTAGCAGTCCATAAGTAACGGTTTTTTATAGTACCAATCCGGTTCCCAACAAAAAGTCAGTGATACGAAATTACTGACGTATCGGCTGATACCGCATATCAGTACCATATCACCCTGTAGCGGCCGATGCGCACTTACGGGCACCGTTACAACTTACACGACAAGAACTTTGTTAGGCACCTTTTCCCCATTTTTCTCCAATTCAGACCCTTTCACGTGATACTTTTCCTTTTTCGTTGCTTTGTAATGTCTATTGTTATGATATTTGTATCATTGCACCACCAGATAGTGACATTTTCTTACTATGCAAACATATCAATTCTTTTTGTCTTAAGAACAACATAAAATTCAATATCACTTTACAAAACACGTTTTAAGTGACAAAATGTAGCTTAAAACAACTAAAAACATTCTATTTTTTTCACAAGTACCACAAACATTTTAGTTGTTATAAATAAAACATTTTATTTGTTATAAATAAAACATTTTATTCGATTCCCGTTACACGCTGGCCGATACTCCCGATACCCATTATACGCGACCAAGACCGTTAAACCAATCAATACCGCGATTTAAAACCTTGCTTGTCACTCTTACATTTTAGTGTTAAGGTATGCTATAACTTCATATTTTTAGAAGGTAGCCTGCTACTAAATAGTTTTTGTATAATATGTATTAGATTTTGTAGTCGAGGGTATTCTGGTAGTCTTCAGATCTGCACTTTTCTCATGCCAAGGCATAAAACACCTGTCTACCTTCTGAATTGGTAAGATTGAATTTCAAGAAGGACTAAGATTTTGTCCAGTTGTTTTGATTCTCTCTCCATTTGTCTTCTTTCACAAACTGATTTATGAAAGTTTCACAACCATATTCAACAACTAATAGTCTTGTAGGTTAGGGCTTAGGATTTTACGAAAAGGGTGCAATCAACTTATAGCCTCATTCTGAATTTTCACAATTTTAAGCAACCCAATGGGCAAGACCTAGTTATGGTTCTTTTCTTGCTCCAATCACCCCTATGTTGCCAATATGTCCATCCCCTAAGACAAAGTAAAGTGATACATGGAATGTCACATATCACATATCACATGTGACATATCTCACCTTATAGGATTTTCCGCAGAGAGAGAGAGAGGGGGGGGGGGGCACAACATTTTATAACTTAAGGCAACAAAGAAGTGCCGCCCATTTAGAAAACAGTATTAATGAAAGGCCTATATCATTTACACATCAAAAATGCTCAAAAGACTACAACAACAACAACAAAAAATCACAAATAGATTCAAGGAAAAGACAACACAGCCTAAGAACCAACAATACAAAATGGACAATAATCTACTTCCCAACTTAAAAATATGTTCTTCCACCCCGTCCAAAGTCCTATTGCATGCACTCCAAATAATCCATATCAAAGCAAAGGGACCCCAAGGATCAAGCTTTCTTTCTTCTCTTTTTCACCCTATAAAGGAGATTTTGTACCTTCTCAGGGCATACCCATACTTGGCTAGACATGCCAAGAAGCAAGCACCTGCCCATTGCACAGTGAATAAGGAGATGATTGATGGATGTCCCATCCTCTTTATACGTATAATAAATACCAATTGACATGAAATTGCTTCCTTCTAATCAAATCATCAATAGTAAGAATTTTGCCGTGCTTTGTCATCCCTATGAAAAAGGTGACCTTGATCCCCTTGCCAAGGAAAGGATATTCCCCCCTTCTGTCCCCTGACTCCCCTAAGAGCCCCATAAAAATGCTTCACCTCAAATCTACCAGACTACCAGAATTTGATCTTACCCACCTTAATTTGTCTTCCCCCATTTGGAAGATGACATAGTCACCTGATAATATCTATTAGGTTCCCCACTTCCCAATAATTCAATCTCTACAAAAAGCAATGTCCCGCAAAAATTGACCGCCATATATGTTCAGATAATTACAGATAGTTGCTATCCTTACACCAACATTTCCCATATCAAACTCAACAAGTTTTAAGAAAACATTCATTCACTCTGAATACTGTTCCAAAGCCCCCCACCATGAGACAAGCAACCTCCATGGAGGATCACTCTCCCTACATATTGTGAATTAAAGTCTCACATCGCCCGAATACAAAAGCAATGTGCAGTATATAAGCGTGAGGGCACCCTCACCTTAATAGCTAGTTTTTAGAGTTGAGTTTAATCCAAAACCGTGTAACATGATATCAGATCTAGAATATCAAGGATGGGTAGGGTGTGTGTACCTAGACGTGAGGGAGGGTGTGAAGCGAAATTCGCCCGAGTATAAAAGTAATGTGTAGTGTGTGCAATTTGCTAAAGGGGCTAGATTGAGTAAGTCAGACCTTTAAATCCTTGTATCACTCTCCCTTAAAGGCCTACAAATAGTGTTCTAATCCACCATACGATATGTAATTCATCACCTATCCCGCCTAAAGTAAATCTCATTGCAATTTCTCCAATCACTTCGCTATGGATGTAATGAGGGTGAACAAAGACATAAAATAAGTAGGCAAACTCGAAAAAATACTTTTAATCAAGGTAATACTACTTCCTTTGGACACACGCTGCCTCTTTCAACTTGTCAAACTATTTTTGGAATCAATCAATAATAAAACCACAAACATGCTTAGCGTTGAAAAAAGAGCCCAACTACATTGAAAATGGGTGTTCAAGATTTGCCATCAATACCATGTCCAAGATTTTGCTTTCCACAACAAAGGCATTATATGATTCAAAAAGCATCTTAGGCAACACTTCTTCAATCAAATAGAAAGCACCTCGCCCAAGATTTTGTATGCCTCTCCAAAAAGGCTAATAGGCCTAAAATTCCACATATCCTCCACCCCCATGTTATTGGTGAAAGGCAAAAGCATCAAGATTTTGGAAAACTAACCCATTTCATGAAAACTAATAACATCTAGATGGAAGAAAGGAAGAGTCCTCCAATCTTTCCTTGTTGCCTTCTCCTTGTTAAGGTTCTTTAAGGCTGGTACAAACTCCTCCTCTGAAAAAGGGCACTCTTTCCAAATGCATTTATAATCTTTGGCAAACACCCCCTAGTGTTGAACATGTTAAGGTAGAAAATTGGTTTATAGATAATTTGGGTGGGATGGGTGCCACATGGATATGCTTCTCTAACTTTGGAGTGATATAAACCAGATAAAGTATAGAAATAACTAAAGAAATATGTGAAATAGAAGAACAATAGAGAGAGACACGTGATTTATATGGTTTGGCCAAATTGACCTGCATTCATGGGAGGCAAAACCATAGATTTAAGAATTTCAAAGAAGAAATAGGCTTCAATAGCACTATTCTCCACAACTCAAATAGATACAAACGCAATCAAATTAATAGAACATGGAGAGAGAGATAAAACTTTTTAAATATTTCCTACATCTTGATTCTA
>JAUTBS010458645.1:0-14952 GCA_032361285.1 Aequorea victoria | reverse complement strand
TATTTCTCATTTTCGGAGGAGAACGACGACGATGAGTTCGATATTTTAGATTATTAGAAACAACATGTCTGGTCGTTTCCTATTTTATCTTCCATTGCACGTGACGTACTAACCGTTCCTATAACACCCTATAATTTTTAAAAATTCAAATTACATTCTATTATGAATTAAGAAGAAATCTTGTAAGTAACGTTTTTTGATAATCAAGTTTAGGCGCAAGCATGAGAACCCATTATAGGACCAGATCGGAAGTCCAAGTTGAAAATTCAAATGAGCTGAGTATGAGAACCCAATTAGGACCTAAATAAGATCATAATTTTTAGTTCAAAAGACTAACAAAGGCCCAACCATCAATGAAAAGAAGCTAAGTAAAAATTACAAAAGTCTAGAAATAAATTTTGGCGTAATTTTTAACCTAAGCCAAAAATATAAAAATTAAAATAAGCCAAATGATGGAACACTTATGAAAACTTAAGTTAAGACCCAAAATATTATCAAAATTTAGTAGATTGGCCAAACAAATAGAATTGGGCCCAATTAAAGAAGGGTTCAATTTGAAATGAGAAAAGTTAGTCTATTAAGCCCAAAAATTGAAAAGGCCCAAGAGGGAAATAGATTAGGACCTTGGCCTAAATATAATAAGGGTCCAATATAAATAAATATTTGAGCCCAATTCATATAATAGAGGCCCAATGGATTAAATTCCAAGCCCAAGCTAGCAAAGGCCCAAAAATGAAAAGTTTTGACCCAAAAATATAAATTTAGCTCAAATTAATTTTAATTTTCATAAAATTATAAGATAAATAAATAAATAAAATATATATGAATAAAAAATTGGTGGCATATTTTTCTCTCCCCGATTTCTCCACTTTGGCTTAGTCTTGCAAGCTAAAGTCATGTCAAAAGGAATTTCATGTCAAAGCATTGACCCTAGTCAAGTTATTCATGCTCCACTCATCATCACATAGGCCAAAATAAGAGGCAATATAAAAACCAACTTTTTTCTCCCTCATTTGGCCAGAACTCCCATGGAGAAATCCTAAATTTTTGGTTGCTTTCGTGCTTAAGTTCTAAAGAGAAGGAGGAGAGAAAAGAAGTAAGAATGAGAGGGAAAAGTTTAGAATTTTCTTAAGTATACTTAAAGGTCTTTGAAGATTCTTGAAGGGAGGAACTCTGCGACCACCACCATCACATCTTCCATATTATTTTGTAAGGTAGGAATCATATCCTAAAACTTAAGATTTTACATCTCTACAATACCTCTCTTTGTCAAAGAATATGATCTATTTTCCTTGATCTTCATGTTTTTAGAATATGCATACAAGAAGATCTCCTTAACCATCATTGTGCATGTCATTTTCTCTAAGTTAGAGAATCTGGAATTTGTTTTATAATATTCATAGAATATGATATTTTAAGAAGGTTTGGAGTCATGCATGCATGAGTAATAAAAAAGAGAGATGATGGAAGTAGGTGATCTTTTGAAAAAATGACCAAACAGTGACCATAATGCCCATTTTATGAATTTTTGTAAAACCTAAACATACCCTAAATAAAAATATATTTTTAACAGAGCTACTTTGGAATATTATTAACATGCATGATTTTTAGTTGGACTCCAAAATACGTTTTAGAACCCCTATTCTATTTTAGAAATTTATGCGTCGGAGTTGTAGAAACATAGACCTTTTTGAGAAATTTTACTTAATTCTAGAAACATCCCTTAGAGATGAGCCATATATTTAAAGAACGGTATATAAGTCTAGTTTCACCCAAAAGTTATAAACTTCATTTTCGTTGGACATATTGTGAGAATAATTGATTTTCCCAAAAAGTGTCATTTCTTGACAGACTATACATTGTTAATTTTTAGAGCCCTTTATGTTCATAGTTGGCTCTCAGATTGTACATCAAAAACTTAGATAACATCCTTATATATTCTCTATAATTGTTCCAGAATTAATTATGAAGGTTTAATAATTTTAAACGAATTTACAATAAGTGGGACATAATTTGGAATCTTAAAAAACAAAAAAAAAATGATGTTCCAAGAGGAACTAAGTACCTAAGCCCAAAGATTTGAGTTCTTAGCAATTCTAATGAGCAATAAACACCTATAAGAGAATTATTATGTTAATAAAATGCCAAGTGTTTCTTAAGACCATGGGGTCAGGAAGTAGAGTTTTGGAATCTATATGAAAAAGAGGTTCTATACCTAAAGAAGAGGGGTCATTTTAGGTGTAACTAAAACACCTAAGTTATTATCATACTTAAATTCATATGAGAAATAATTTGATATTTATTTATGGGTAATTATGAAACCTAGGTCCCGGAGGGGTAGACGAGAACAAAGGAGCGATACCTCGAGATATAAGAGGTCAATCCTCAAACGCTCAAATCAATGTGAGAGTGGCTAGATTTATTACAATGAAATGTGATGAATGTTTATTATCTTGAAATGTTTTGATAACATATTTGATGAACGATCTCATGAATGCTTTTCAAAGAAAGTTCTCATTATTTAAAATAATGTTGTTCTTTGGTTCACTCAAATGTGAAATTATTTTATGAAGAAGTTTTATGAGAGAACATAATGAATCATGTTACATGATGAATGATGATTTTCGTTTGAGTGTGTCAAGTCTTGCGGGTATCCGGTCCGTGTGTGTTAGCCTTTATGGCTTTTATTCTTTATGGATTTTGCCCTTTATGAGTGTGAGATAGCCATAACGGCTTTTGCCCTTTATGGGTGTGAGATGGCCTTTATAGATTTTACCCTTTATGGGTGTGAGTTTCACCTACCGCTGGTTATTAAAAAGTGGCTCTCATATCCACCACTCTATTGTGGTGAGTTGTGATTGAGGTTACGGTACAGTCAAAACTCCCGATCATGAGGTAAACCACTACTTGGGCACTGTAAAGTATTAGTTGAAAGTTATGTGTTATATATAAATGCTTATGAAAAATATAACACAATGATGATGATCCTATTCCATTTCTTTTGATAAATGTATCTCAAGTATCAATTCTTGTGGTTTAAGAAAACTATTCTTATCCATGTGAGAAATTACTTTTCAATCATCTTCTTTGTGAAAGATTATTTTATATCTCATTTCATTTTAATGTTAAGCCCACTCTCCTGTAACCTTTTTGGTTGCAGATATCAATACTGGGTAGAGGTCGGTCCACTAGTTCCAGGAGGAAGACTTTTGAAAGAAGCTCTTTTGTTTAAAGTATATTTGGGTTGCAATCTTTAAAACAGGTGATTATGATTGAGAGACGATCAATGTTGTTTGTGTTTATATGGTTGGGGATTGAGTGTTCCCTAAAACAGAACTTATATTTTGATTTAGGGATGGAGTATCCCTTACTAGTTTATGAACTTTGGTCCTAAGAGATAATTATCATGTCTTGTGATATAAAATAGAATTAATAAGGGCGATGCAGAGTATATCTCTCAGAATAAATGTTGAAGTTTTAATTAGGTGAGTCTGTGTCGCACCACTCTGAGTATGTTGCGTCATTATCTGGGGAGTCGGTGTGACATTTATGATCTTTTTCATTTTTCTTTCTGTTTACGTACATAACCCGATTCTGCGCTGTCTAGAATAGTCAATTTTTGACCATCACCATTTTTTGTAAAGAACTGATTTGTTTATGAAACCAAGTAGAGAACTTATATTTTTGTGTTATCTTTCAAATCCAAGTGGTCTCACTCAAAAATATTTTATATAAATTGAGTTCTAAAATTTCTTTTCAAAGTGTTTTGAATCGGGACAACTCTGACCTTTTGATTTTTAATTAAATCTACAAAATTAAATTTTGTACAATTCTAGTGAAATTTTTTCCTAAACACATTATAGTATGTCTCTGTGAAAAACCATAATTATTAAATAAGTCTAAGAAAAGTTTTCCAATTTGTGTTTTAAATGGACAGATTCTGAAAATGCTAAAAATTCCTTAATGCTCACTGTTTTGAGTTTTAAGTGATTTGCGATGCATTTTCATATTCCAAGATGATGATAAACTCCATACCATGTTATGTGACCATTTGTATTATATTATTATATGATTGTATTCACATTTTCATAAATACCTGTAGTATGTTAATCTTAAAATTCATGACCATGACGTTGTTTAAAGTGTGTATATTTCATTAAAATGTTTGGACGCTCATCGTATGACGTGACATGTATTGTAGTTTTAATGATTAAATCATGGTGGGACATGTGACTCGAATCACTTTGTCTCATGGTGAAGAGTATTGATTAATGAATGAACGAGCGAGTTCCCGGTTGATTATAAACGGGTAAGTTTTCGATTGATTGTGAATCGGCATGTTCCTAAAATAAAAAGTTTGTAGCACTTTTTTTGGATGGCCCTATGATACTAGTGATCCATGTGATAAGTTCTTGCTTAGACCATACCATGGGCGGGTCTGATAGAAAGAAAGCTTGATTAAAGTATGAGTCACGAATCCTATAATGGCACTGATTCTGAATCATAACTCTGAGGTAGTATATTGATGGCAATCTTGGCGTATGATCTATATGATCTTTGAAACTGGGAGTTCAACACTATATTTGTGATTACTGTTGTTTTTTCTACGTTCTTGTATTTTGAATGACATTGTTGGGTATGCAACTTGGCTATGCGGTCATTACTTTACAAGAAGGGTGCCTGATCGGCTGAGGTGTCCATGCCTAAGCGGTCAAGGTTAGGATGATTCTTTTAATTTAAAGGACGTTAGCCTCACATGGCCAAATAACTTTAGAATTTGAAATTAATTGATAAATATATATTTTAAATATTTATCTATCTTGCATATCATATTATCTATTTCTGTATCATGATGTTATGCATACTGTTGAGAATTTATTTTTTGATTATGTTTATTCTGGGTTTCGCAACTCATGGCGTTTTATGCCAGATTATGAAGTAGCCGGTGGAGTTGCTGAAAACTTTCAAAATAATGTGCAAGAGTCCTTGATAGCTTAATGATGCTTAGTTTAATTTTTCATTATGTTTTGTGCCTCGGGACAATTTTATTTCCGTCATGTTTGATGTTAAGTGTTATTTGACAATGTAATGATTGACTCTCTTTTGTTTTGGTGATCGGATGATGAATAATTTTTATTAAGTCTCCTGCAAAAAATATAATTTATTGTCGCTCTAAATATTTTGAGAAATCAGAGTCTTACAGCGATACACGGGATAACTTAAACTCAAATAAATCATAGTGTTAATTAATTTTATATAACACTTTTAAGGCAATGGCTAGAGTATTGAGAGGCAGAGAGGTCCCACTAGGCCTGCCAAATTTGTAACAAATAAATCTTGAGTCTGCAATAAAGAACACAAAAATAGATGCACAAAATATATTTTATTAATTTATGAGAAAAATGGTACAATCCTCTATGATTTACACTAGATTATAATGGTGAACCTCTTATTCAATCACCGAGTTTGGTTGAAATCTGAAGGTTAAAATAGTTTAATATGGAATCGAATCGCTTGACGATTTCTTGAAGTCTTTAGAAGGTTCAAGAAATACGGCTTGATCGAAGGCTTGAAAGTTTGATCTCGAACAAAAAGATTGTAGTGGAAGCTCTGTGAGATTGACTCGTAGAGCGTGTTTGATGTGAGAAAAACTCATAGATGAATCGGCACGTAGTTGAAGTGTTTGGTGATCCTCCACAAGAGTTTCGAAGATAACTTTGACCGGAACTTCAAATTGAGAACTTTGTAGAGCGTTTCGAATTTTTTTGGCACAAAAAATATCCCTTTTATGATGAGTGACAACATGCATTTATAGGCTCAAGAAATGGGTGCCAATTTTGGTAATCTCTTTAATTTAGTTTTTTTTAATTGATTTAATTTTTTGAATTGATAGAAAGAAATAAAATTTTAATTTTAATTTACCTCACCTTTTATTTATTTATTTATTTATTTATTATTGAGAGATTTTAACACCTGTAATTGTGGAACTCATATTTGTGCAGATATATTGACAATATTGACTTTGATCAATCATGAAAATTTAATGATCATAATTACTACTGCTCTCGTAAATCAAGTGGCTACATCAAACGATAACTCGAAAATGACGGTGTTGCTATTGCTTGATGCAACGATGATACTCTTGCCCGTGTGCTTGTCGGTTTGAGTGATCTGAACCTTCTTAGAAGTCATTTATGAAGATTAATGTTTGAAACTTAACGTAGGAGAAAGAGATGAGAGGCAGAGAGGTCCCACTGGGGGTGCCAAATTGGAAACACACAAATTCAAGTCTGCAATAAAGAACACGAAAAAAGATACACAAAATATATTTTATTCATTAATAAGAAAAATGGTACAATCCTATGTGATTTACACCATATTAAAATTGTCAACCTCTGCTTCGATTCCTGAGATTGGTTGTAATTCGATGACTGAAATAGCTTGATATGAAATCGAATTGGTTGACGATTTCTTTAAGTCTTTAAGAAGATTAAAGAAATTTCTTTAAGTCTTTAAGCTCCGTGAGGTTGACTCGTAGAGCGTATTTGATATGAGAAAATTTTGGAGATGAATCGGTACGTAGTTGAAGCGATTTGTGATCCTCTATGAGAGTTTCGACGATAACTTTGAGCATAATTTCGAGTTGAGAGATTTGCAGAGCGTTTTGTAATTTCTTGGCTCAAAAGATCCCCCATTTATGATGAGTGAGTGCCTTTACTTATAGGCTCAAAAAATGGGTGCCAATTTCGGTAATGTCTTTAATTTGAATATTTTTTTAATTGATATAATTTCTTAAATGGAAGGAAAGGTTTTCTTGTTCTATAGAAATAAAATTAAATTTTTATTTATCTCACTTTTTATTTATTTATTTATTATTAAGAGATTTTGACATGTGTCATTGTGGGACTCATGTTTTCGCAGATTTTAAAAATTCTGACTTTGATCAATCATGAAAATTTAATGATCATAATTACTATTGTTCTCGCAGATCAAGTGACTACATCAAACGATAACCCAAAAAAGACGGTATTACTATTGTTTGACGCAGCGATAATGCTCTTGCCCGTGTGCTCGTCGGTTTGAGCGATCTTAACCTTCTTAGAAGTTATTTATGAAGATTAAAACTTGATGCTTAACGTAGGAGAAAGAGATGAGAGGCAGAGAGTCTCACTGGGTGTATAACACCCCACTCCCAGAAAGATAATTAAATTTGTTCGGAGTGGTGCTACATCGGTTCCCTCATCCAATACTTATATAAAAACATCACGATGCACACCGCATCTTCCATCAATTGTCATCACATATAATAAAAACCATCAAATAAGCTCAAACTAAACAATCCACTAAGGGAACCCCCATCCATACATACAAAACTATGCAACTACTAAACAACGGAAGGCTAGAATCTAATCATAGAGTAATAATCCAACAATATTCGTTCAATCGTATATGTACAAGCGAACATAAGACTATACATAAGGTCTTCATCTCACAACTGATCCTCCACCTGAAACTATGGACCAACATCTACCCAAGCTGCAATCTACAACCACAAAAGTTACAGGAGAGTAGACTTAGCATCATAATCAAGAGCATACAACAGCAGAGTATAATCATGAGTGTTTTCATATAAAAATAACATTTTAGTTTAAACAACCCATGCATGAGAAAACACACTCAGGATCCGGCTCACTAGCCAAGACATATGGTTTATCAAAAACCGTCATACTTTACACACGGTCCAATGACCACCCAAAAGATTTAAACATACTTTATAAATCTTTAACACACACGGCCCTACGCCCAAACATCCATAATATGTAAAACCTTTCAAACCTGGCCCTACGGCCCAACTTATTCATGATGAAACACACATACACACACATCTAAAACTGGCCCAAAGGCACGTATAAAACACCACGATATATGAATACCAAATACGGCCCAACGGCCCAAAACAACTTAAAAGCTTCAACCGGCCCTACGGCCCACAACTCGTTTAGAAAATATTATTATATTTCTAAACCCAAGGCTTAATAGCCAAAAATGTAAATGTTTAATAGCAATACATAAGTGCTCACTAGCACACACTCACCTACACGTCATCTAGTGGCCAAGTAGTTATTTAACCTCACGACCAAGAGTTTCGACGGTATCGTTACCTCACTACAACACTTCTATTTTCGAGTGTCGTGTAGGAGAGCCACTCAATATGTCACCAGTGGTAGGTGAATCTCAACCCGCAACTCGGGTAATCCCCAACTGGGATAATGCCTTAAAAGGCCACACGTGGATAAGCCACACACCCATTATGGGCAATGCCACTATGGCTACTATGCCCTTATCACCTTTGGACATGGGATGGTTACCCGTCTTAACTTGGCACTTTCCGACAAAATGATATTTTTACAAAAAATATCTCTACACACATACAAGCAACTCATGCTCAGGTTCTTTTTATAAAAAAACTACTTTTCCAACCATACAAGCAATACATGCTGACACTCTTTATAAAGAAAATGAATTATAATTTAGAAACACGAGCCACCCATGCTCATAACATATTTTACACAAAACTCCTTTTTAAATATGAGATATGCATAGCACCATGCATACAGAAAAATATGCTCACAGATGTATGTAAAATATTTCACAACATGCTAATCATTATGAATAGGCTAGTCACTCTCACCTGATATCCGCATCATAAGAACCACCTCATGAAATTGGAGACGTCGCTCCACCATCCACTGCCATCATCCGGGACCTAGATACAATATAATTCATAAATGAGTATCAACTCATAACTCATATGCATCCTAAGATTTTATTTCTTAGACACCATGATCATCCCATGACCCACCGTTCCACTTAGAACACCACATCTTTTATTTATTAAGGGTCTCCAATCTTACAACACTTGGTAAACCCATTTTATCATCTTAAACCTTCATAAACAATTTTGTTAAGGTTTTAGGGGTTAGATAGGGCCATAACCTACAACTTTCATAAAGAGACCTAAGGCCAAAAGTAGCTACAAAGACCCCAAAATACCACAGGAAGAAGGCCAATATTTCTGCTTTAAGTCAACTCAGAACTGATTTGAGTCGACTCACACGACTCTGGGTCGATGCCAGTGCTGAGACAGCTCGACTCACGCACGCTGGTTAGAGTTCGGTCGACACACCCCACACTTGGGTCAACTCAACATCATAGAAACTAGGCTTGGGTCAAGATAAGGGTCGACATGCCTCAGCTCACGCGCGCGTTGGGCACCAACTTGGGTCGACTCATACACCACTTGGATCGACTCACATCACGCTTGGGTTGACTCACGGCCCTGTCTGTCAAAACTACCGAGAGCAAAACCACTTGAGTCGACACCCACCAATCTTGGGTCGACTCACTACTTCGCCTGTCAAACAACAGAGAGCTCATCACCCATTGAGTTGACACCAACGATCCTTGGGTCGACTCAGGCGGCCTGTTACAACTCTCGAGATCTAAACATGATTGAGTCCTTACCCATCATACTTGGGTCAACTCACACATTTACATAAACGATGCTCTGTTTCTCAGACGCACTGTTCCAAGGCCTCGTTTGGAGAAAAAATGTGTTTTTAGGTCAAGAACTCTTAGGGTATACCACATCCATCCTCTTCTTCCCTCAACCCCAAGCATAAACAACTCTAAAACCTCCAAAATGTCATCTATTATCATTATTACCACATTAAACTCCATATTTTCTCCATAGATGAACTCTAAGGTGGATACAAGAAAAATCCATCTATATGAATGAACTACAAACTCAAAACACAACAGGGGTTTTCCTTCCCCAATCAAAAGAGATCAGAACTCTTACCTTTCAAGGAAGATCATAGATCGAGCTCCTTCGCCCATCGATTTCTTCTCACCGGGTATTGAACATCCGAGACCTACCTCCGAAGATGTTGGGATATCTTCCATGGCTCCACAGATCTCTTAGGGATTTCAGCACTCCTTATTCTCCTCTTCCGATTCTGGTGTGAGGGTTGTCCTCACTCTTTGCATCTCCATCATCTTCCTTTCATGAATCTCTTCAACCTGTCTTTTTCATTTCTCTCATTCTCTCACTAGAACGCAGATATTTCGGGAGCAACAACCCCTGAGACACCTCCCCATCAGAAGTGATGGTCTCATAGAGTGATGGGACGACACAAGGAAGTGGGGTTTAATCCCTTACTTCAGCCTCTCTTTGCAAACACTCCAACAGCCAATCTTGGCCCTCCAAAAGCATCATGATACCAGACAAATACTTTTGCATAAAATGCATTTTAGTCCTTCTTGACTTGTGATATAAAAATCAATCTTATCAATGTTCCAATTTAATTAATTGGGCCCTTTTTTATATTTATTTTATTAATCTCATCCTTCGCCTCGTTCATAATTCAATAAAATCTCTCATTGGCCTTAAACCGAATTAATTATCTTTTAATATTTTTTTTAGAAATACGGGATATTACAGTTTATTTTCATGCAACTTCACGCATGGACCTTCTTAACAACTATGTGCAGAATTTTTTTAAGAAAGTCTATTTGGGCGATGACAAATCCTGCAACATTGTTGGTAAGGGTGATGTATAAATTACTCAAAAAATAATCTAATTTTGAGTCTGAAAGATGTTAGACGAGTCGACACCACGAATACCGTGTATCGACTCAAGTGCTACAACATTGACCATGAGTCAACACAAACGGCTCATGAGTTGGCACAAACGAATGTCTGAGAAGAAGCCAAGAGTCGACACCACGAATACCGTGTATCGACTCAAGTCCCACATCATCGACCATGAGTCAACACAAATGGCTCATGAGTCGGCACAAGCGAATGTCTGAGAAGAAGCCGATACCTCACCATCATGAGTCGACCCAACTTTCACGTGAGTCGACACACATGTAAAGAATTCAAGATTTAAGGGATTTAAGTCGACACAACCCCAAGGTGTGTCGACCCAAAGGCACGAACCAGAAACTTCACAGTGTAAAATCTTGGGATTCCAGGGATCTTTCTTTCTTTCATATTATTATTTATTTTTATTTTATCATATAATTAAATTGGTATATGTATATAAACGCATGTATATATAGTGTTTGATATATGGTTCTTCTGCTATCATATGTATATACATCAGTTATATATTATTCCATATATATATCTGGATTTATTTTATATTTAATCTGTGTATGTGATATATTCATATATCTATATATATGTTTGTAACAATTAAAGATTTGATCTTTAATAGAGGATTTGGTAGATATATAACAATGGTGATATATATATATGTATTTGTTTGTATAACGTAAAACAAAGAGTGATAAGGATGAACCAGGGAATTAAGAAGACGACTACAGATGACGACGGTTGTACCGGTGATGGATTGTGACTCTAACGATAAAGAAATTGCTGGGGTTGGTGGCGCTGCCACGTTGGTGGACTGCATCGGTGGTGGACTGCATCGGTGGTGAAAGCGGTAATAGAGGGATGGCCGAGAGATATCGCAGAGAAGAAAGACTGAGATGAATGAGGGGTCTGGGAAAATGATCGCGTTTATAAAGGAACAACTGATCTTCAGAGATCTCGATTGTTATCAAATATCACAATTGTCTCCCACGATTCTATCTTTTTATTTCAACGCGACAACTGTTTGTTAATTGAAAATTATCTTACTGTTACCACCTCATCACTTTTCTTTTATCAAATTTCTTCTTATTTTAATTTCAGCAGACTTCTCACTTCCTTATTTTGTTTATTCTTTCCTTTGTTATTTATTCAAATCTTATAATTATTAAGATTTCTGAATATTTTATTAATTTATTTAATTAAAATTTTCTTTATTAATTATTTTAATTTAGTAATTAATTATTAAATTATCGGGTTTTACAAAGAATGTCTGGACGTAATTGGGCAGAAGTGTCGGTTCAACTACTGGACAAAAACGTCTAGACGCAGGTCAAGAACGTCTGGATGCACGGATCTCAGGTTAAAAATGTTCGGACGCTGAGCGGTAGCAGGCGCATGTAGCTTCAGTAAAAAACGTCCGAATGCAGCTTCAATAAAGAATGTTTGGACGTAGGTCAAGAACGTCTGGATGGACGGGTCTCAGGTTAAAAATGTCCGGACGCTGAGCGATAGCAGGCGCATGCAACTTCAGTAAAAGCCTCATTTTTGGATTCCTATATATTGAAACAGATTGTAACCCCAGCCTTCATGTCAGTTATAAGTTTTTAGAGTTTTCTAAAGTTTAAAAATGATTGTAATCATTTTTTCTCTCGATCATAGTGAAAAGTGTGTGAGTCCGTAAACGTAAGTATAATTTGTCGAACCACATAAACTACGTATTATGTGATTGTTCTTCTGGTTAATTTTTTTTATTATTGTTCGATTAATCTCAATTTATGAACAAATTAAAAGTGCATCAATCCCAACACATACATTTCGTTATATTATCATCCCTATTTGTATAGGGTGTTTGGGGGTACCAACCTGATCGGGTGATTGATCAGGTTAGAACCACGATTACATTTTTTTTATAAATATTTTTTATGTTTTACTAATCATGCATATTAATTACCAACTTAAATTGTTCAAAAAGTCAAAAACTAAGACAATCTCAGAGGTTCCATCTATTTTTGGCTTTGGGCGTGCAGTTTTGCTTTGTGGGGGGGGGGGGGGCGTGGCTCCATGGTTTTCCCCTTTGGGGTCTTTTGGTCGACTGGCTATATGGTGAATTTGGTTCCTTTCATTACTTTGGTATGGCTAGGTTTTCTTGGCACCTGTTTGGCTACTTGGTTAGGACCGATGATAGAGTTTGTTTTGGGTGCATCTTGGTACACGTGCTGGCCTGGTTTCCTTTGATCCGGCTTGCTGGGGTTGTCCTTTCTTTGTGGCCTTTTAGGGTACGTAGAGGGGTTCCTGTCACCTCCCTCCGTGAGCTCTTGGGGAACCTTTTTCATTTTTTTTTAGTATGTGCTGTTGTGGTTGTTCATCTTTTGGCTGGCTTTTATGGTGGTCCTTTGGGCCTTGTTTGGCCTCTCGAGTTATCTTTTGATTTTGTTTTCGTTATTCGACTGGTGACATGATGGTTTTGGTTCTTTCGATTGCTTTATTACTGCTAGGTTTTCTTGGCTCCTGTTTGGTTGCATTGTTAGGATCGATGGTGGATGTTGCTTGAGGTGCATCTTGATGCACGTGCTAGCCTGGGTCTCTCCGATCCGGCTTGCTGGTGCTGTTCTTTCTTTGTGGCCTTTCAGGGTACGGTGAGGGGTTCCCATCACCTCCCTCTGCGAGCTCTTAGGGAACCTTTTCCCTCCTATTTCCTCTGTCGATGGTTGTATGTGGCTTTCCTGCTTTTGGCTTTTGTTGGTGGTATGCTTGCCGATGGTGTGGTGAGGATTGGATCCGATGGCAGAAAAGGTTTGATAGGCTTCGGCTTGGTGGTAGTCTTAGCCCTTGATGTTTTAGAGTCTTCTCTCTGAGGCTGATCTTGCTCATTCCACCCCTTCTCTTCGTGACTCAGTCAGAGGTTCCATCCATCTTTGGCTGAGGGCGTGTGATTCTACTATCTTTAGTTCTCTGTGGAGATCCCGCGGCGCCATAGTTTAGTCCTATCCTCTTTGCTTCACTCAGAGTTTTCTCCTGGTGGCTGAGCTGTGCTGGTGGGCTGTCTCGATGGCTGTTGGGGCCTTATCTTTTTCTCTATCTCATATCGAATGGCTGTTGATAGTCACAGTGATGAGGGAGTGGGTGCTTTCCGAAGGATCCGAGCTTGATGTGGATGGCCTGCAGCTGATGTTTGGTCTATGTTGGGTTCTCTTTGTGTTGTAATGTGCAGATAGGTTGTGTTTGTTCTCGTTGCTTAGTGTCTCTTTGTTGGTTAGGTGTTGGTTATGCCCGTCTATCGAGTTGTGCTAGGCTTATTTTTCCTAGTTGTTATTGGTGTGTGGGTTCGTCATTGTGTGTGGGCTTGCCTAGCTAGTCTCAGTGTTTTTGAAGAAATGTTGTCTCCCTCCCCGCGTAGGGGGGGGGGGGTTGGTCTTTTATTGTTGAGACGTGTTGTAAATTCTTAAGGTATGCCCATTATATTTTTGTGATTCTATTTTTTTTTATATATACACTTTCTTTATCCAAAAAAGAAAAAGAAATAAGAGAACCCTAGCAACTAACCAAATATTCTCAAAACATCACCTAAAAATTAAAAACAGTGCATCCAATAACAAAATAAAAGGAATAACAACTAATATTGCCATAAGTTCCAACTTTTAATTTCTTAGACCATATGACAAGGGTACAAGTTAACATGTCGCCATAACTAATTTCTTTTTATGTGACAAAGGTATAAATTAACATGACAACATAACTAAAATATTTGTATAATTAATATATATTTATATGAAAAGGATATAAATTAGAATGAAAACGTAACCTATTTTTTTGTAAAGCAATATTCTTTGCCAATATCAATTGATTTTTACTTTTTTGTAATTTTAATTAAAAAGAGACTAAAAGTCATGCTTTAAGTTAAAGCCAAACGAGCTAGGCCTTAAAGCTGACTTATCAACTTTTATCTTTTCTGAATAAATAATCTCATGTATGTTTATATATATATATATATATATATATAATAAAACAGAGTCAATTTTTTAAAATATTTCTTATATATTTTTAAATTGAATAGTTAGGATTAATTCATACTCACATCCAACGAACAAAAATATATTTAACAAAAAATACACTCTCTCTCTAACTTTATCATCCCGCCCAAAACATCTATATAATAAAGAGTTAATTACTATGGGGTCCCATTTTGAAGAGTTGTGTATCACTAATAACAAAATTTTATTTTGTATTCCATAAGGTCATTTTTTAAAAATTCTCATTTTTATTTTTAGAAATATCAAAATTCTCATAAA